>JACEFZ010004178.1:115000-422500 GCA_014155875.1 Cepaea nemoralis | reverse complement strand
ACTGCTAATCTTCTTATAGTCCATATATATTCTAGATCGCATATAATCTGCAACACATATATTCTATTACGCATATAATTTATTAACATATAATCTATAATACATTTATTCTATAATACATATAATTTATTACACATATATTCTATTACACATATAATCTATTACACATATAATCTACTCCCCATATAATTTATTTATATATATATTCTATTCGAATATAAATGAACTAATTAGGAAGAGCTTGGAAGCAACAGAGATATGGTTCCTTAGAAGAATATTGCCAATTTCTTGGACTGTCAAAGTAACTAACAATGATCGCCGGGAAGGGAAGGCACATGAACGCCTACGCCAGGTGGATGGGCACACCATGATGAGTATATATAAAGAGGTCAGCGTGGCTGAGGGTTTATCACATTGGCGCTTAAACTTAATGCGCTCTGGCGGCGGGGTAATGCGTACGTTCCACACACCGGTCTGTTATATTTCATCACGACGTCTCATTCAGACTGCATTAACAAACTGCTTATCATAATATTGCCTAGACATTCAATCTGGGTTTGATCTCAACCTCCTGCGAAGGAACGCATCTGAAATATGGGTAACTAAGACCTCGCGGAGACATGCAAATGACCGAAGAACATAACTATCCCGTCTCTCAAACAGTGCAAGTTATTCAATCCCCGGGCCCCGAGGATACCCAATTCTGAGAATCACCGATCTTTCTAAGCGTTCTCCTTAACATTGAAAAGGATTTTTAAGATCTGTTTTGTCCAAGAAACAAAAATATGGGTCGTGCTGCTCTTTCTGTCAGACACTGAAATTATTCCACTCGACAATTTCTCGAGGTGTTTTCTCAGAAGAAATTAAGAATTAAAGAGCATCACTAAAAACGTGCAATAGATTTGAATTCTTCTACTGGAGACATTTTTGTCAGAGCCATTGTCTTCACAAGACCAGGAAGCATAAACAAATCCATTATTTGACGTCTGCGATGTTTTTCGTTAATTTATTTTTTGGAGAAGTGTTCTTGCATGTTACATAGAACCAGTTTTAACATATACAGGCGAAAAAATCCTGGAGATGTGGTTTCATAGAAGAATGCTGAAAATTAATTGGACAGCCAAAAAGAGCAATCAGGACGTTTTAAGGGAAGCTGAGTCACAAAGACAACTTATTCAATCAATCAATCATGTGCCATGCCGGAAAGCGAGGGCGGTCATGACTCGCCATTTCACTCGATCACCAGTGTCGTGGATCAGCTCAGTGTTCCTGTCTCGTCCATGCCATGTGGCCAAGCCATCCAGGTATTTTCCTCTCGGTCTTCCTCTTGGTCTGTTCCCTTCGATCTTGCCAGTTGTCACCAAGTTCTCCAATCTATTTCTTCTCATGTCAAAGAAACTTTGACTGTCTACGTCTAATTTCTCTAATCAGTTTACGATGTTCATTTGTCTCCTGTAGTACTTGGTCATTGGTTTTTCTGTCAGTCCATGGTATTCTTTGCATTTTCCTCAGAAACCACAGTTCTGCAGCCATCAGATGTTTTTCAGCTTGACTGCTCATTGTCCGAGTTTCACATCCATACAAAAGAACAGGCTCTATGTATCCCCTCAACACTCTTTTTCTCGTTTCAATTGACATCTTTTTATTGGTCAGAATGTTTTTCATCTTGCTAAAGGCTACTTTCGCCATGGCGATTCTTGTTCTAATCTCTTCAAGGCATCTCCCATCAGATGTTATGACTGTTCCAAGATAATTGTACCGATTCACTTGTTGAAGAATATTTCCATTTACTTGTATATTACATTGTGCTATTTCGTTCTTCCTAGTGACGACCATAACCTGAGTCTTTTTACAGTTTAATTCTAACCCAGTTGCTCACTGTGTACAACAACCGCATCTACTAATTGTTGCAGGTCCTGCGCATTGTCTGCAATCAATACTGTATCATCTGCATATCTAATGTTATTGGTGTTTCGTCCTCCAATGCTAATTCCATTTATATCCTCTACATTTCTGAAAATATTTTCACTGTATAGGGAAAAAAGATCTGGAGACATCACACATCCCTGCCTAACACCTCTCTTAATTGGCTGATACTGTCCCACTTCATTATCAATCCTTATTGCAGCTTGTTGTTTCCTATATATGTTTTTTATAGGTCTAATGTCTTTCCTATCAATTTGTAGATCTGCAAGCATATCCACCATATAGACATGTCTAACTCTATCAAAAGCCTTTGTACAGTCAATAAAGCAAAGATGTATATCATTGTTTACTTCTATAGCACGTTCAATAACTGTTCGCAGCATTTATAAACATCAAAAAGAGACAGTCATTGTTTTTGGCCACGTTATGAGAAGACAAAAACTGGAACACGTTGTGACAACCGGAAAGATTTGCGGAAAGAGAGATAAAGGAAGACAGTGTGAGAAGATTCTTGACAGTCTTGTGTCATGGCACAGAAGGGAGTCAACACACGAATTGATCCGTGTTGTCGGAGACCGTAATTTGTGGAGAAGCATGATCGCCTGAGCCAGCCGGCAAGGCACTGGATGATATGATTGGTTGGAGCGTCTTCCGTTGTCTAGTCTGGCTATTTCACTGGCTTTGAGCTCAAATGTAGTCCACGTACAGGCTATAGCTTTAGTGCACTGGGATTGATTGCTCCGTGTTGTTATTCATATTTTAACCTTCACTCGGCCATGTTTCCTTAGTGATTCAATGAGTTTGCTCAGGAAGATGGAGATGAGGTGGGTGCGAAAACAGTGATTGTTGTCTCTGGAGCGGTCTCGGCTTGCAAAGATTAGTTTAATTTTCGTCCCAGAGCATGCGGGTGTACAAGGAAATTAGCAGGGTAACAGTTTTGCAGGTAAGGCTACTGTGGAGGGCGGACGAGCCATGAACCAGGCTTATATACTGAATGTTCTACGAGAAGTAAGTTGTTTGCGAGAACCAAGTGATGACTGTGAATCCACAACCATCGTCAGACTGCCATAACAGCAAGTTAAAAGGGTGTGGCTAGACAAGAACAATATGCAGGAAGCCAAAGAAGATTAATAAACCAACACAGAACTGGCGTCGTTAGCCGCTACAGGTTGCGGGATTTACTGAGAAGGGGATCCGAGCACTTATGGACTGAATGGTTCGATGTGCAATGAGGATGATCTGCCGACAAACTATCTAACTATCTAACTAACTAACTAACTAACCAACCAACCAACCAACCAACCAACTAATCAACCAACTAACTATTAGTAGTGTTCATTTGAAATCTGTTCGTGCTGCACCTCGATTAATTGAGTACGTTAAACATGATCATGTCATAGTCATGTGATAAGTACTGACCAAAGAATAAAAGAGCATGTGCTCATCGTCCCATGACGCATAGGTTCTGTTTCTGACCGTTGAGAAAATGGCCGGGTTGATCCACAGTCCGTCCAAAGATGCTGAAACAGCGATGATTCAGTTTCTTTCATTTGAAGGATGTCGGCCAGTGGACATTCATCGAAGAAAGCGGGTAGCGTACGGTAACATATGTGTGTCGAAGACAACTGTGACAGACTGGGCACGAATGTTTCGGAAAGGACGTCAGTTCACGACAGATCTTCGATGGCCGGGTCAAGCGCATATTGTTGCAACAGAAAAAAAACTATCGCCAAAATTTATGCAGCAGTACAGATGAACCGTTGTCGAAGCATAAGCATATGTTCGCTAGCAAAAGAAATTGATGTGTCAATTGGGACAATTCAAAAGGTCGTTCGTAAGAAACTGCAATATCGGAAGGTGTGTTCACAGTGGGTATCACGGATGTTGACCTTCCACCAAAAAGAGGAACGTATAGGATGGTGTTTGAACCACTTGCTGCGTTACAGAGAGGCGATGAATCATGGTGTCATCACTTTGAGACGAACAGCAAAAGAGAGAGCATGCAATGGAAGCATACTGGATCACCAAACCCTAAAAAATTTCAAGTTGCAGGTTTCCGCTGGTAATTTTATGCTGAGCGAATTTTAATTTTTAACCATGAAGGGCGTTTTTTGGCCGATTTTAAAAAATCTGGTGTCAACATCAACTCTACCCACTACTTGGAAACACTAGACAAGCTGCAAGAAGCCATAAAGAATAAACGACCCGGCATGCTTTCTCGCGGTGTGATTTTGTGGCACGATAATGCTCGTCTGCATGTTGCAAAGATTGTGCAGGAAGAATTAGCTTGGAAGAAGTGGGAAAGTCTGCAACATCCAGCCTACAGTCCTGATTTGTCACCACGTGATTTTCATTTGTTCGGACCTCTAAACAACGATTTCACGCAGATGCAGACGTAATGAACGCGGTAAACACTTGGTTCAGTGAGCTACTTATTTGCGGACGGCATTCGCCGCCTATCTAAGCATTGGGATGCTTGCCTGAATGCCTACACCGACTTCTTCTGACCAACTCATGGTGGATAATTAATTCAAAATGAATCTTCTTCTTCTTCTTCAGCGTTCCGAGCCATTGAGGTTCTTTGCTGCAGATACAATCCGTCTCCATTCGTCTCTCTGGTTGACCTTCTCTTGCCAGTCGTTGATTCCAAGTGCTTGTAGGTCTGTATATATATATTATCTCTCCACCGTCTTCTTGGTCTACCTCGGGGTCTACTGTCATTTATTTCCTGAGTGCAAGCGAGTTTTGTTTCCCTATTGTCTTCCATTCTTTCTATATGCCCCAGCCATTGTAGTCTATTAGCCTTCATGATACCAGTGATTAGCGGGGACTTAAATAGATCATAAATGTCTTTGTTACTTCTTCTTTTCCACTCTCCACTTTGTGTATCCCTAATGGGTCCAAAGATGCGTCTTAAAACTTTGTTCTCAAAGGTTTGTAACAAGGCTTCGACTCCTTTCGTTGTACTCCAGGTTTCAGAGCCATACAGCACAACTGGTCTGATCAGTGTTTTGTAAATTGTGATTTTGGTGTTACGAGATAGCGCATTTGATTTTAGTAGATGTTGTAGTGCATAGTACATCTTATTTCCAGAATTGATTCTAGTTTGTATTTCTTCCCATATGATCTTGGAGAAGTTGAAGATTGTACCCAGGTATTTGTATGTTTCCGTTTTTTAATGGTCATATTATCCATTTGTATGTGGCCAGAGTTTTTAGCCATTCCTTCTCTTGAAATTACCATATATTCTGTCTTATATTGGTTGATAACCAGCCCCATCTGTTGGGCTTTTTCCTTTAAGTGAGTCAATATTTCCAATGTCTTTTGTTCACTTTGCCCTATAATATCTATATCATCTGCATAACCAAGCAGCTTGGATGTTCCTCCAATATCACATTCCTCCTTTACCTTCCTTACAACTTTCTCTAGAGCAGATTGAAGAGTAGCGGCGATAGTGCATCGCCTTGTTTCAAGCCAGATGTTGTTTGGAAAGGGTCTGATTTCCTGCCTGTATATGTTACTATATTATAAGTATCTTCCATGCATAGTCTGGTCATGTTGATTAACTTCCTTGGTATTCCAAATTCCTGCATAGCATTCCATAGACTATTCCTATGGACACTATCATAAGCCTTTTTAAAATCCACAAAAATGTTATGGAGATCTCTTTTATATTCCCAATTTTTCTCGGCTATTTGTCGTAAGATAAATATCTGATCTATTGTTGATCTATTTTGTCTAAAACCCGCCTGGTAGTCACCTAATATGTCCTTTGAATATGGTTTTAGTCTAATTAGTAATACTCCGGATAGTATCTTATAGCTTATGGACAGGAGTGATATTCCTCTATAATTTTCACATAGGAACTTGTCTCCTTTCTTAAAGATAGGTATCAATAATGACTCTTTTCAGTCATGGGGTAATTCTGTCCTCCAGATTTTTGTTATTATTTCGTATAGCTTTAGTTTTAATTCAAAATGAATGCTTTGTTTAATTACACCACACCTGTTAATGTTTCTTTCATGCTTATGTAATAAAGCCATTGGAACGGCTTTCAAATGAACGACCCTTAACTAACAACTAACTCATATTTAGGGTGGACAGACCTAAAATCCCAGGTCAGTTTTGTGTCAACTGCCTGGTCAGGGTTTCGAGCAACTGACTACCGGGCCGGACGGCTGGAGTGCTAGCCGCTGAGCACCCGCGGCTTTCTGTAGAAAAGGTGAGTGTCTGGAAAGTCCGAATGTAAGTCAGGCCTGCGTGCCCAATTTGTGACCCTTCGAAAATAAAATTCGTTCGTTCCTTGAAGATAACAATACGGAGTGTGAAATGTGCAAAAATGTAATGCAACGACCAGCACACAAGAGAAGAAAAACATAAGAGTGGATAAATGACACGGAGATCTCATCAAGTTTTCTCTAGAATATTGCTGACGTGATAATTCTACCTGCTTTTGTACATGAAACAATCGCTCGTGTCTCATCTTCAGACAACGAGCAGGATGTCGAGTGACATGATCACAAGAGATTTCTCCAAAAGATGTCAGCATTACATGGTAGATATGATAAATATTGCAGCCATGCCTCTTACATGCCCCAAGTCAGTAATAATGACAGCCTGTAATGACAACCTGATGACGCTTCTTAATAAAATACATGACGCAGATGCACCGGATATTGACAGAAAATCACATAAGATCTGGTAAAGCTGTCAGAATTGTAAAGTACAGGTAATTACACGGTAGAGGCGGAGATGTAGTTTTGTACATTGAAATATTATTTTATTGCTTGGTGCCGGAGTAGCTCGCAAAGGCAGTGTCAAGTCTTTTTCTATAAGAGTCTAGAGTTCGTATGTGTGTGTGTGTGTGTGTGTGTGTGTGTGTGTGTGTGTGTGTGTGTGTGTATGCGCGCGCGTCCGTTTGTGTCCACTTTTGTTCGTCTGTATCCGTCCGTATCTGTCTGTGTCCATTTGTTTCCATCTGTGTCCGCTTGTGTCCGTCTATGTCCGTCTCTGTCCGCTTGTGTCCGTCTCTGTCCGCCTGTGTCCGTCTCTGTCCGCTTGTGTCCGTCTCTGTCCGTCTGTGTCCTCTTGTGTCCGTCTCTGTCCGCCTGCGTCCGTCTCTGTCCACCTGCGTCCGCCGGTGTTCTTTTGGGTCCGCTTGTGTCCGTCTCTGTCCGCCTGTGTCCGTCTCTGTCCGCCTGTGTCTGTCTGTGTCCGCTTGTGTCCGTCTGTGGCCGCTTATGTCCATCTGTGTCCGCTTGTGTCCGCTTGTGTCCACTTGTGTCTGTCTGTGTATGCTTACGGCCATCTGTGCTGAGTGTGTCCGTCTATGTCCGTCTATGTCCATCTGTGTCCGTCTGTGTCTGCTTGTGTCTGTCTGTGTCCGTCTGTGTCCGTCTGTGTCCGTCTGTGTCCGCTTGTGTCTGACTTTTCAGCCTGTGTTCGTCTGTGTCCACTTTGTCCGTTTTTGTCCGTCTGTGTCTGTCTGTGTCCGTATGTGTCCGTCTGTCTACGCTTATGTCCATCTGTGTACACCCGTGTCCATATGTGTCCGTCTGTGCTCACCTATGTCAATCTGTGTTTGTGTCCATTTGCTATCCATCTGTGTCCTTCCGTGTCCATATGTGTCCACCTATGTCCATCTGTGTCCATCTGTGTCTTTCCGTGTCCATCGGTGTCCGTCCGTCCGTGTGTGGCCACAACTGCAAGACGACTCCCCCACTTACCAAACTTCCAGTAATGAACTAATCAATACAACATCAACCACCATCCCTTTAAAGACGTGAACAAAACACTGTCTGCCGCCATTATTACAGACATTACAGCAGAGACCCAAGTACCGGCCAGCGAGAACTCAGCAAGTATTGATCCCCACCACGTTTACCATGAGCAGGATATAGACATTACCCTGCATGTAAGCCATCTTCACATGGTTCTCTATCAGGGTGATTTACTTGCATCTTACTGTGCATTAAGCAGCTTGTTCTGCCGTGTTGTATTGTCGGGGGAGGGAGGGGGGATGAGCTTCCAGCCTAGTTTTGTATCGCTCGCTCTAGTTCAAAGGTCAGCGTACGCAACTTCTGTAACTTCTGTACGCATTTGTGCAGAGGGCTTACAAGGTGTGAAGGTCAGAGTAAGGAATTCATTGCACCGGGTTTTATCCCATATGGATCGGTCTCTTTCCGCAGGGCGGCTTGGTGAAAGCATCCCACAAATAACGAACTCCGTAGGTCCAGAGGCGATCCCACAGGTTTCTCCGAGTAAACTGCACTCGCGAACAGAATGGTGTAGCCTGGAATGTTTATGTTATTTTATTTTATTTTTTTGGTTTTATTTTGCGCTCTTTCGCTTTGAACTCAAACGTAGTCCAGACAAACTACTTCTACTGGCACTGGACTGAATTTTGCGTGTGGGTTAGCTTTCCCTGTTACCATTGTCCCTCGCCATCAGGCGAACCCACTCCGACTTCAGAGGTACTTGTAATTTATATCTCCAAGTCAAGGACGAGAAATCAACATTTTAGTCCAACTGTCCGGTCTAGGAGTTGAACCTCTTACCTCGGCATTAGCACACCGGATGTTTAAGAACGTACCTTCTTATCCATTGGGCCAAGCTCATCTCCTAGTCCCACGGCCTTCAGAGCGCTAAGCACGCAGTGTGACCGCTTGGCCAAGGAGGCTCCGGTGTGCAGAGGTAGGTCGTGGCAGTGTAGTGGCTAGAGGCTAGCTAGTCGCTTGCGGTGGTCAAAGGTTAGATCCGAAACTTGACGGAGATTCGAAAGTGACCAGGGCTTTCAGATAGAGCCAGGCTAAAATGAGGGTCAGGACATGGCATGGGCAGTACAGGTGGCCGGCGTGATACTGAGCACCTGAGTGCAGGTGGCAGGCGTGATTCTGAGCACCTGAGTGCAGGTGGCCGGCGTGATTCTGAGCACCTGAGTGCAGGTGGCAGGCGTGATACTGAGCACCTGAGTGCAGGGTGGTCGGCGTGATTCTGAGCACCTGAATGCAGGGTGTCAGGCGTGATACTGAGCACTTGAGTGCAGGTGACCGGTGTGATACTGAGCACCTGATTGCAGGGTGGTGTACAGACATATGTATCTAACAGCATATACCCAGTGTGATTTAAGGCGTGTCCAACTGTCCTGTCCTGTCCTGTCTCGTCCGTCCGTCCGTCTGTCTGTCTGTCTGTCTGTCTGTCTGTCTGTCTGTCTGTCTGTCTGTCTGTCTGTCTGTCTGTCTGTATGTTTCTTTCGTGCCCAGTCTGTCACTGTTTTACCGTACGCTTCCTGATTTCTTCGATGAATGTCCACTGGTCAACATCCTTCAAATGAAAGAAACTGAATCACCTCTCTTTGAGTTTCTTTGGGCGGATTTTGGATCAACCCGGCCATTTTCTCAACGGTCAGAAACAGAACCTATGCATCATGGAACGATAAGCACTTGCTCTTTCATTCATTGGTCAGTACTTATCACATGACTATGACATGATCATGTTCAACGTACGCAATTACGCGCAGTGCGGGGGCGAACGGATTTCAAATGAATGCGCCTTATTCATTCACATATAATGATAAGCACTTACAACGATAGAATAAAATAAGTGGAGATTAATCCTCATGCTAGTGTCAGGTCTTTGTCGGATATGACTGAGCTATCGTTTGACAGTAGACGGTACTACCTTCTTTCGTTTAGTGCCGAATGGTGGGGCTTAGTCAGATATGACTGAGCTATCGTTTGACAGTAGACGGTACTACCTTCTTTCGTTTAGTGCCGAATGGTGGGGCTTAGTCAGATATGACTGAGCTATCGTTTGACAGTAGACGGTACTACCTTCTTTCGTTTAGTGCCGAATGGTGGGGCTTAGTCAGATATGACTGAGCTATCGTTTGACAGTAGACGGTACTACCTTCTTTCGTTTAGTGCCGAATGGTGGGGCTTAGTCAGATATGACTGAGCTATCGTTTGACAGTAGACGGTACTACCTTCTTTCGTTTAGTGCCGAATGGTGGGGCTTAGTCAGATATGACTGAGCTATCGTTTGACAGTAGACGGTACTACCTTCTTTCGTTTAGTGCCGAATGGTGGGGCTTAGTCAGATATGACTGAGCTATCGTTTGACAGTAGACGGTACTACCTTCTTTCGTTTAGTGCCGAATGGTGGGGCTTAGTCAGATATGACTGAGCTATGTTATGACAGTAGACGGCGCCACCTGCTTTCTGTTAGCGCCGAATATTTGGTCTTAGTCAGATATGACTGAGCTACCGTATGACAGTAGACGGTACTACCTGCTTTCTGTTAGCGCCGAATGTTGGGCGGCGCTTACCAAACCAGACACTCCACATTGTGCCAACTGGTTCGGACAGGTGAGCGCAATTAGTTGGGTACAATCCTTAAACTGGTGCGAAGAAATGTAACCTAAAGACTAAATTTCATGGCAGGACAGACCTGGCCCTAAGTCTTTGGTGAGCAATTGGTGTTCGGACGAAGCTGTTAGAGCATTAGGGCAGTTAGAGCATTGCTTTGCTGATCAGGCAGCTTCTGCAGCTGTTTTCTAAACAACGTTTTCACTTCACATTCAACTACACTGTCGTTTGCGAAATGCCTCCCGCCAAGGTGGGTTGTCAGTGTTTATGCTGACAAATGTTTGTCCCGTAAAGCGGTGTATAGCTGGGTAGAAATCGTTGCGAAGGCGAGTCGATAAGTAAGTTACACAGTTCTGTGGAATGGCCGGTAAATGAAAACAGAGCACGCAGTTCTATGCAGCCGGTTTGGAAGGACTGATAAAACGACGAGATAAGTGCATCAATGTTGGTGGAAATTATGTTGAGAAATAAAGGAACAATGTATGTATAAAAATAAACTGGTTTCATGTTATTATCATATGTAGTTATTTTTCTACAGCCATTTGTGACTTACTTACACACTTACCCTCGTACATTTACACGTGATACATCGCCAGGGATTCTCAGAAAAGGAACGCTTTTTAATTTTCAATTTTCTTGTCATTGCTCTCATTTTCCCCTTCATTTTCTTCATCTGTCCATTCTTCTCACCCCGTTCTTATATCTTAATGTAATCACTGTAGTGATTTCAATGTGTTGATATATTATGTTGTATGTATTTGTTTGCTGATGAAGGCTAGTCGCCACAACATCCTAGTGTTTTCAGTAACTCTCTTCTGTAAAGATCCATTACTTTGTGTCATTTTATATTGTTTACATTCCACAGCTTTACTGCAGTTCTACTAATTGAATTCGTAAATAATAAGTAAAAGTCAGATTTGCTCTTAATGTGTCTGATTTCACTTTCTGAGAACTTCTTCGTATTTGATACACTGTAAGATAGGCTCGTTCTGTAAACGTTACATAAGAATTTCTTAACAAGTTCGAGATCTGCCTGGACTTAACAGTACTGGAATAGTTGCCTCTGAAGTCGGAGTGTGTTTCCCTGACTGGAGAGGGACACTAACAAAAAAAATGTTTTCATATCCTTTACAGGACATCGCTGTCAACACCAGCATCTTTCAGCTGTATGTTGATTTCTTGGCAAGATTACGCTCAGTAGTTTGCCATTGAATTCTGAGCGGCCGGCTCACATACCCCGTAAGATACCGACGCGAATCGAACCACTGCTGGTTCTCACCGTCGTCACGTTACTTACGAGAGTATACGAGATTACGGAGAAAGGTCGCTAACCTCTAGGCCAGGAAGCCGGCAGAGGGACACTAGTAACAGGAAAACTAATCCACACGCAAAAATCAGTTCCGTGCACTAGAAGTAGTAGCCTCGTGTATGGACTATGCTCGAGTTCACAACGAGCGAGTGCAAACAACAAAACTGGAAACATATAAACAATCTGAAGTATGCTGCTGATACCGCGTTACTAGCAGAAAGCCAGCAAGAGTTATAAAACAAAAGTAGAACAAGTTTTAGTTTAGTTTAGTTTAGCTTAGGTTAGTTTAGTTTAGTTTAGTTTAGTTTAGTTTAGTCGACGGATCAACATCACGGCACACGGGTGTAACCCATAAGTGCTCGTTCTACTCCTAACTCAAGCCTGAGTCCGGAGAATCTCAGCTCAGTACACGAACTTCGTAGCACCGCGAAGATCCTGAAATACTTTGGGTAGATTTTTAACTCGAAATTTTGCCCGGGCAGCGCCGTTAGGCTACAGGTAAACGGGTATAGTGCAGAATGTGGAACTATAATTCGTATGATTCGTAAGTATAATTAGCAGTTGAAATGAAAGGTCATCAATGAACATCAATAAACTGGGAGATAATAGAACAAGTAACAAGTTTCTCCTATCTTGTACATGTAATTAAAGATGATGACAGAAGTAAAACATAAATGAAAAAGAATATAAAAATGGCCAAAAAAAATTTCAGCATCATGAAATCAGTATTCACATTTAGAGATAACTGTCAAATATTATGTATATCCATCACCATTGTATGACTCGGAAGCCTGGATAATGAACGAGCAATGTTTCCATCCTGTTTCAGGATATTGCGGTCAACACCAGCATCTTTCAGCTGTATGTTGATTCCTAGGCTAGATTACGCTCATCAGCACGCCACGACTTTCTGAACGAGCAATACCAAAGAAAAATAGAGGCCCTGGAGATGTGGATATACAGAAGAATATGTCGTATTTCATGGAAACAGAAACAATCAAATATTGAGGTTCTAGAAAAACTGGGAATAAAAAGAAAGTTGATGAAAGAAATAAAAAAAGAGGTCAGTGAAATATTTCGGCCATGTTAAAAGTCTCTTATAAAAACCATACCAGATGGTAAGGTTGAAGGCGAGCGAGCAAGAGGTAGAGAACGATACAAATGGAAAGATAACATCAAGAGATGGACGAACATCACTCTAACAGAATGTACTATAAGGGTGAGAGACAGTGTTGGAGATCCATTGCAGCCAACTTTCATTGTGGAGACGGCACCTGATTGATTGATGTAACGAGCATAAACAAACAACAACAAACCAACTTACCTCACCGATACAAAATAATCCTCAGAAAAGTGCATAAACTAGCAAACCAACTTTGCTGTTAATTACAACGAGATTACCCGCTGGAGAAAATCCACAAAGCAACGGTCCCGGGTACGAAGTCACGGACCGAAAGCTAGAACTATCGGCGCTGGTGAGTTGTGTTACCGAGGGCAGCGCGAGTGCTTGGTGGCAGCTGTAAACTGAGAGCGTGACAGAGTTAACGACGTAACGCGAGGGGTCCGGTGGAGGGTGGCAGAGACGTAGGTGTGGGCAGACTGTGATTAATGTTTAACTTTATGGTGGATGACATTTTGATTATTATGTGTGAAGTGGTCTCAATAAATATCTATAGCTGAATGATTATTGTTGTTTTCTGTTCTGGACTTGTTTTGAATAACCGTTTATTTCTACAGGCGGTGCGTTAGTTATGTTCTTAAAGACATTATTTTACATAAACATATACGTTTATAACACGTGTTAGGTCTTTTTCTTCTCTTTCTGTCATTCTGCCTCAATGTAGTCAACATCTGAAATGCGGCTTTCTGTTTGATCTAGTCTGTTCTTAATCTCTGCATGCGGCTCCCATCCGATATCACGACTATCCCTAAATATCTGAATTTGTTACCTTGGAAAACCCTAACCTGCACAGTTCGCGGTGACTAGACTTGCAGGAGCCAGGCGGCCTTAATTCCTCAGGCTCAAGACCCCCATATCCTACACGGCAAGGTATAGGCAGTAGTATGACGGCTGTTGTGGTTAACTTGGTTTAGCGTTATTTAATTCTACAGTACTTTTGTTTTGTTTTGTTTGTTTTATTTTAATTCGTGGTATGTGGCCTGTTTGTCCTCTCTGTTACTAGAGAAACAAGTCCTTACACTGATAAAGATCGTATATTGGAAAAAACAGTCAGCCGTAACAATTGGTAATTAAGTTGGTCTGGACCAGCCAATCAAGAGACGTTTGCGACAGGGATGTATGATGTATGTAGATCTTTTTCTTCTATATATTGAACATATTACGAGACATTAGAGAGCGTGCGAGAAATTAACATAACAGAACATAACATCAATAATACACGATGCATATGATTGCAGTATTCATTGCAGACAACCAACAGTGCCTGCATTATTTAGTAGATGCGTTATTGTATACATTAAGCAACTAGATTTAATTTTAAACAGTAAGTAAAAAGAGATTGTAGTTGCCTCCAAGAAGAAAGAAATACCACAATGTAGCATCCCAGTAAGTTGGGAGATTCTTCGGAAAGGTGATTCGGTAAAATTATCTCGGAACAGTCATACCATCTGATGTCTTGTAGAGAGAGAGATAAGAACAAGAATTGCCATGTCGATTTTGCTCAATATCTTCTGAAGCATATTGTAAAGTTATATCTCATATGAAGTGAAATTAAAAGTCAATTGCATATTCATTTACAGGGCGTCGAAGTCACCCTTAGGCGATTTTTTTTTTTTTTTTTGGGTGATTTCTTCGCAAGTTTACGTTCAATAGTTTGCCATTGCTTTCTAAACTATCCACATCCATACCAGCCAATCAATCAATCATGTGCCATGCCGGAAAGCGTGGGCGGTCATGACTCGCCATTTCACTCGATCACCAGAGTCGTGGATCAGCTCAGTCTTCCTGTCTCGTCCATGCCATGTGGCCAAGCCATCCAGATATTTTCTTCTCGGTCTTCCTCTTGGTCTGTTCCCCTCGATCTTGCCAGTTGTCACTAAGTTCTCCAATCATTTCTTCTCATAACATGTCCAAAAATGTTGACTGTCTACGTCTAATTTCTCTAATCAATTTACGATTTTCATTTGTCTCCTGAAGTACTTGATCATTGATTTTTCTGTCTATCCATGGTAGAAGGAAAGGGTACAGTAAATGCTGTGTATATGCTGCGATCAGTTATTGAACATTCTTTAGAAGTAAACAAGGATATACATCTTTGCTTTATTGACTACACAAAGGCTTTTGATAGAGTTAGACATGTCAACATGGTGGATATGCATGTAGATCTACAAATTGATGGGAAAGACATTAAACTTATAAAAAACATATATTGGAAACAACAAGCTGCCATAAGGATTGATAATGAAGTGGGACAATATCAGCCTATTAAGAGAGGTGTTAGGCAGGGATGTGTAATGTCTCCAGATCTTTTTTCCCTATACAGTGAAAATATTTTCAGAAATGTAGAAGACATAAATGGAATCAGCATTGGAGGACGAAACATCAGTAACATTAGATATGCAGATGATACAGTATTGATTGCAGACAATGAGCAGGATCTGCAACAATTAGTAGATGCGGTTCTTGTACACAGTGAACAACTGGGGCTAGAATTAAATTGTAAAAAGACACAGATTATTTTCGTCACTAGGAAGAACGAAATACCACAATGTAAAATACAGGTAAATGGGAATATTCTTCAACAAGTGAATCGGTACAATTATCTCGGAACAGTCATAACATCTGATGGGAGATGCCTTGAAGAGATTAGAACAAGAAACGCTACTGGTACGTCACAAGAAGTATCAATTATTGCGAGATAATTTACCTTTAGTATGTCACAATTGACCATTAAAAAGATGTCGATTGCAACGAGGAAAAGAGCGCTGACGTGTTACATAGAACCTGTACTTTTGTATAGGATGTGAAACGTGGATGATGAGCAGACAAGATAAAAAAAAACATCTGATGGCTGTGGAAATGTGGCTTCTGCAGAAAATGCAAAGAAAACCATGGACAGACAGAAAAACTAATGAGCAAGTACTACAGGAGACAAATAAAAACAGTAAACTGATCAGAGAAAGTCAAGCTTTTGTGAGCAAGTTATGAGAAGAAATAAATAGGAGAACATGGTGACATCTGGCAAGATTAAGGGGAAACGAACAAGGGGAAGACATAGAAGTAAATATCTGGATGGCTTGGCCACGTGGCATGATCGAGACAAGAACGCTGAGCTGATCTACGACTCAGGGTGATCGAGTGAGATGGTAAAACATGACCACCAACGCTTATCGCATGGTACATGCTGATGGTAATAGTACACGTTATGATAGCTGCGGTAAGACTGAGAGTAGCAAGCAGGCCTAATAACCCATGGTCTTGTGTTCGAATCTCCATTGATACAGTTTTATTTTATTTTTATTGGCACCTGGCCATCTAGACAGCCTAGATCCCTCTAGACTTCTAGAAGAAAAGTAATACCAATACATCAGGAACACGACAAGCTGCAGAAGCTGCCGGATCAGTAAAGCAATGCTATATGTATCGGAGCTTCGATCCTAGACCAGATGCCCACCCGCCAGGTAAGCGTGCTATCATCTGCGCCACGGAGCCATCCTGTCGTGTCATGTAATCATCATTCAACGCTGACAATACGTTTCCGCGTGGCCATGCAAGGGTATGTTGTCTGGATGTCACGTGATGACATCAGGCTGACGTTTTCTGTGCTACAGATAAGTATTGATTATCATACAACTGTCCGGACACTGACCCAGGCCTGTCACTGGCTCGGTCAGGGGACGGACAGCAAACTTAAACCTTGATCAAAGATTAATACAAAGATGAAGTCACACAGACTTTATCTAGCATGCCGTCACGCCAACTTTACTTGCCGTGTTGGCACATAGATTTTATTTCAATATTTATACAGGCTTTGGTTAGCGAGCTGTAACACAAACATTTTTTTTAGCACGCCGTCACACATACCTTGTTCAGCACGCTGTCACACAGACCTTATTTAACACGCCGTCACACATACCTTGTTCAGCACGCGGTCACGCAGACCTAATTTAGCACGCGGTCACTCAGATCTTATTTAGCACGCGGTCACTCAGATCTTATTTAGCACGCCGTCACACAGACCTTATTTAGTACGCCGTCACACAGACCTTATTTAGCACGCCGTCACACAGACCTTCATTAGCACGCCGTCACACAGACCTTATTTAGAACACCGTCACACAGACCTTATTTAGCACGCCGTCACACAGACCTTATTTAGCACACCACCATACAGATCTTATTTAGCACGCCGTCACACAGACCTTATTTAGTACGCCGTCACACAGACCTTATTTAGCACGCCGTCACACAGACCTTAATTAGCACGCCGTCACACAGACCTTATTTAGCACGCCGTCACACAGACATTATTTAGCACGCCGTCACACAGACATTATTTAGTACGCCGTCACACAGAACCTTATTTAGCACGCCGTCACACCGACCTTATTTAGCACGCCGTCACATAGACCTCATTTAGCACGCCGTCACAAAGACCTTATTTAGCATGCGGTCACTCAGACCTTATTTAGCACGCCGTCACACTGACCTTATTAAGCGTGCGGACAGGCAGACCTTATTTAGCACGCCGTCACACTGACCTTAATTAGCACGCCGTCACACAGACCTTATTTAGCACGCCATCACATAGACCTTATTTAGCACGCCGTCACACAGACCTTATTTAGCACGCCGTCATACAGATATTATTTAGCACGCCATCACACAGACCTTGTTTAACACGCCATCACACATACATTATTCAGCACGCCGTCATATAGACCTTGTTTAGCACGCCGTCACACAGACCTTATTTAGCACGCCGTCACACAGACCTTATTTAGCACACAGTCACACACTCCTTGTTTAGCACGCCGTCACACATACCTTATTTAGCACACAGTCACACACTCCTTGTTTAGCACGCCATCACACAGACCTTATTTAGCACACAGTCACACACTCCTTGTTTAACACGCCATCACACATACCTTATTCAACACGCCGTCACACAGACCTTATTTAGCACACAGTCACACACTCCTTGTTTAGCACGCCGTCACACAGACCTTATTTAGCACGCCGTTACACAGACCTTATTTAGCACGCCGTTACACAGACCTTAGTTAGCACGCCGTCACACAGACCTTATTTAGCACGCCGCCATACAGATCTTATTTAGCACGCCGTCACACAGACCTTATTTAGCACACAGCCACACACTCTTTGTTTAGCACGCCGTCACACAGACCTTATTTAGCACTCAGTCACACAGACATTATTTAGCATGCCGTAACACAGACTTTATTTAGCACGCCGCCACACAGCCCTTATTTAGCACGCCGTCACACACTCCTTGTTTAGCACGCCGTCACACAGACCTTATTTAGCACGCCGTTACACAGACCTTAGTTAGCACGCCGCCACACATACCTTATTTAGCGCGCCGTCACACAGACCTTGTTTAGCACACCGTCACACAGACCTTGTTTAGCACGCCGTCACACAGATCTTTTTTAGCACGCTGTCACTCAGATCTTATTTTGCACGCAGTCACATAGACCTTGTTTAGCACGCCGCCACACAGACCTTATTTAGCACGCCGTCACACAGACTTTATTTAGCATGCCGCCACTCAGATCTTATTTAGCACGCCGTTACACAGACCTTATTTAGCACTCAGTCACACAGACATTATTTAGCATGCCGTAACACAGACTTTATTTAGCACGCCGCCACACAGACCTTATTTAGCACGCCGTCACACAGATCTTATTTAGTATGCCGTCAAACAGACCTTATTGAGCACGCCGTCACACAGACCTTATTTAGCACGCCGTCACACAGACTTTATTTAGCGCGCCGTCACACAGACCTTATTTAGCATGCCGTCACATAGACCTTATTTAGCACGCTGTCACACCGACCTTATTTAGCTTGAGAACGAAAAAGAAGACAGAATGATGATGAGATGGTGGAGGTGGGGGGAGTAGGAAGAGAGAGGAGTTGAACATAATGATGATGGTTAGTTGCTGATACGGAGGGGAGGAGAACATGATGATGAGGAAGAGGAGAGGATCATGACGAGAAGGAGTAATGATGAGAAGGAGATGATGATGATGACAGAGGGTAGGAAAATGAGGACACCAAACGGTAGAAGAGGATGAAAAAGATGATGATAATGAGGAGGAGGAGGAAGAGAAGAACATAATGACAATTATTAGATAATGATGATGATGAGTAGGAGGAGGAGAAAGAATGCAATGAGAACAAGATGAGGAAGGAAGGAAGGAAGGAAGGAAGGAAGGCAGGCAGGCAGGCAGGGAGGAAGGAAGGAAGGAAGGAAGGAAGGAAGGAAGGAAGGAAGGAAGGAAGGAAGGAAGGAAGGAAGGAAGGAAGGAAGGAAGGAAGGAAGTCTCAGAGACTGTGATCTCATCAAGCACAAACAAATCAGAGAAAAAAATCAACAAACTCACAAAACCATCCCTCAATGTCTGGTCAATTACTAACATTTAAAGAATATAATTGATCGGTCGATTGCACGCCACTGACTAACTTTCCCCAGACAAATTAGAACAGATGGAGAAAAAACACATCAATGTCACACATCCTAACCTTCCATGAACGCTAATCAATAAACATTTATTTATATATTTAGCGTTTTATATATATTTATTTTTATATGCTCGGTGATTTCAATGCTCGTGTGGGCAAGGACTCGAGTTCATGGCCAGTGTCCCTTGGAAAATACAACATCGGTCGCATGAATGAAAATGGGCAAAGGCTGCTGGAGCATTGCACCAGTAATGACCTATGTATTACAAACTCTTTTTTTAAAACAAAAGAGATGCATAAGGTCACATGGAAACATCCAAGATCCGGCCATTGGCACCAGCTGGACTTCATCATCACACGGAGACAACATCTGAACCATATATCATTGACTCGTAGTTACCACAGTGCTGACTGTGATACGGATCATTCTTTGGTTGTTGCAAGGGTTAGACTGAGACCAAAGAGAATCTACACAGCTAAACACAAATCTAGCCCCAGGATTAATATTATTAACACTCATGATCCTGAAAAGTGCTTTCAGTTTCAACAGCAACTTGAAGACGCTTTCACTGATACACCAGAAAATTGTACAGTAAATGAAAAGTGGGGTCAAATTAAGGAAACTCTTTATAAAACTGCCGTAGGGGTTTACGGCACTGTGGATCATAAGAGGCAGGACTGGTTTGCGGCCAACAGTGAGACTCTGCAGCCCTTGATTGATAAGAAGAAGAAAGCTCTCTTAAGAAACAAGGAAAGACCAACGCGTAACACTCTGAGTGAGCTAAGGCAAGCTAGGAAGGATGTGCAAAAGGCTGCCAGGCAGTGTGCAAATGATTATTGGATCAAGTTATGTGAGTCCATTCAAATCGCAAGTGATAAGGGAGACATAAGAAGCATGTATGAAGGAATAAAGAAAGCCTGTGGTCCAGTGATCAAAAGAAGTGCACCGCTGAAAACCTTGACTGGAGAAGTCATCACTGATAAGAAACAGCAGATGGACAGATGGGTAGAGCACTATTTGGAGCTTTACTCAAGTGAGACCAAACTAGCGGATGATGCCCTTAACGCCATAGAGGCTCTACCAACTCTTGACCACCTGGACACACTTCCCACCATAACAGAAGTTAAGTGTGCTATAAATGAACTTGCATCTGGCAAGGCTCCAGGTAAGGATGGGATTCCAATAGAGGTTATCAGGAGTGGGCAAGACACACTCACTCTACAGATCCACCAGCTAATAGAGCTATGCTGGCGTGAAGGACAAGTCCCACAGGATTTCAAAGATTCAAACATCATAACGCTGTACAAGAACAAGGGCGATCGGAGCGACTGTAACAACTATAGGGGTATCTCACTTCTGTGTATTGTTGGAAAAGTATTTGCCAGAATTGTTCTGCGCAGACTTCAAGTCTTAGGAGATCAAGTCTACCCCGAATCACAGTGTGGCTTTCGACAGAACCGGTCTACCACTGATATGATATTCTCATTGCGACAAATGCAAGAAAAATGCCGTGAACAGAATCAACCACCGTTTATTGCCTTCATCGACCTCACAAAGGCATTTGATTTGGTCAGTCGTGAGGGTCTGTTCAAGGCACTAAAGAAGATTGGCTGCCCACCAACTCTTCTGTCCATTGTGGAATCGTTCCACACAGGCATGAAGGGTATAATCAAGTTTGATGGTGCAACTTCTGAAGAATTTGAAATCAAGAGTGGAGTTAAGCAAGGTTGTGTACTAGCTCCCACCCTCTTTGGAATATACTTTTCACTTCTACTGAAATATGCATTTCGTGATCAGGATGGTGGTATATACATTCACTCACGCTCAGATGGCGGCCTCTACAATGCTCAGAGATTGAAGGCTAAGACCAAAATTAGGAGGGTACTGATCAGAGAGTTGCTTTTTGCAGATGATGCTGCAGTTACGACCCACTCTGAGGAAGAATTGCAATGTCTACTATCTGCATTCTCCAATGCTTGTTCTGAATTTGGTTTAACAATTAGCAAAAAGAAGACACAGATTATGTCACAAGGTGCACATGAGGTACCATCAATCTTTATTGACGACGCCGAACTAGAGATAGTAGACCATTTTACATATCTAGGATCAGTGGTAAATAGCAAATTATCCCTAGATCAGGAAATCAACACCCGGATTGGTAAGGCAGCAACAACAATGAACAGGTTAAGAAAAAGAGTCTGGGAGAACAGGAAGCTTACTGCCAAAACAAAAGTCCTTGTCTATCAAGCCTGTGTCCTTAGTACTCTTCTCTATGGCAGTGAAACCTGGACAACTTACTCACACCAAGAGAACAATTTAAACAGCTTTCATATGCGGTGTCTGCGAAGAATTCTTGGTATTAAGTGGCAAGACAAAATCACAAATACTGAGGTATTGGAAAGATCAGGTTGTGTGACAGTTTATTCCATGCTCAGTCTTCGTAGACTTAGATGGATAGGACATCTTAGGAGGATGGATGATGGTAGAATACCAAAGGATATCTTTTTTGGTGAATTACAGATGGGTAAGAGATCTCAGGGTCGGCCTCTACTACGATACAAAGATGTGTGTAAGCGGGACATGATTGATACAGGCATTGATAATGCACATTGGGAGCAAGTCGCCGCTGAACGTGTTGCATGGAGGGCAAATATCAGAAATGGAATAAAGTCAAAGGAGAAAATTATTGCAGAAAAGTCACACACCAAGCGTTTGAGACGTAAGATGGTGCATGATGGTGGAAATGACCACGTGTTCGCATGCACCCACTGTGAACGGACATTTACAGCGCAAATTGGCCTTATTAGTCACACTCGCTACCGCCATAGTTAAAAGTTATTATGCCTTTTTAGAGCACAAACTATCGTCTGTCAAGACGGCAAGGTGCCAATGAGATATATTTAGCGTACATTTTGATGACTAAATCTCTTCTCAATTTTCCATCACACGCCATCACGCAGACCTTGTTTAACACGCCATCACACATACATTATTCAGCACGCCGTCATATAGACCTTGTTTAGAACGCCGTCACACAGACCTTATTTAGCACGCCGTCACACAGACCTTATTTAGCACACAGTCACACACTCCTTGTTTAGCACGCCGTCACACATACCTTATTTAGCACACAGTCACACACTCCTTGTTTAGCACGCCATCACACAGACCTTATTTAGCACACAGTCACACACTCCTTGTTTAGCACGCCGTCACACAGACCTTATTTAGCACACAGTCATGCACTCCTTGTTTAACACGCCATCACACATACCTTATTCAACACGCCGTCACACAGACCTTATTTAGCACACAGTCACACACTCCTTGTTTAGCACGCCGTCACACAGACCTTATTTAGCACGCCGTTACACAGACCTTAGTTAGCACGCCGTCACACAGACCTTATTTAGCACGCCGCCTTACAGATCTTATTCAACACGCCGTCACACAGACCTTATTTAGCACACAGCCACACACTCCTTGTTTAGCACGCCGTAACACAGACCTTATTTAGCACTCAGTCACACAGACATTATTTAGCATGCCGTAACACAGACTTTATTTAGCACGCCGCCACACAGACCTTATTTAGCACGCCGTCACACACTCCTTGTTTAGCACGCCGTCACACAGACCTTATTTAGCACGCCGTTACACAGACCTTAGTTAGCACGCCGCCACACATACCTTATTTAGCGCGCCGTCACACAGACCTTGTTTAGCACACCGTCACACAGACCTTGTTTAGCACGCCGTCACACAGATCTTTTTTAGCACGCTGTCACTCAGATCTTATTTTGCACGCAGTCACATAGACCTTGTTTAGCACGCCGCCACACAGACCTTATTTAGCACGCCGTCACACAGACTTTATTTAGCATGCCGTCACTCAGATCTTATTTAGCACGCCGTTACACAGACCTTAGTTAGCACGCCGTCACACAGACCTTATTTAGCACTCAGTCACACAGACATTATTTAGCATGCTGTAACACAGACTTTATTTAGCACGCCGCCACACAGACCTTATTTAGCACGCCGTCACACAGACCTTATTTAGTATGCCGTCAAACAGACCTTATTGAGCACGCCGTCACACAGACCTTATTTAGCACGCCGTCACACAGACTTTATTTAGCGCGCCGTCACACAGACCTTATTTAGCATGCCGTCACATAGACCTTATTTAGCACGCTGTCACACCGACCTTATTTAGCTTGAGAACGAAAAAGAAGACAGAATGATGATGAGATGGTGGAGGTGGGGGGAGTAGGAAGAGAGAGGAGTTGAACATAATGATGATGGTTAGTTGCTGATACGGAGGGGAGGAGAACATGATGATGAGGAAGAGGAGAAGATCATGACGAGAAGGAGTAATGATGAGAAGGAGATGATGATGATGACAGAGGGTAGGAAAATGAGGACACCAAACGGTAGAAGAGGATGAAAAAGATGATGATAATGAGGAGGAGGAGGAAGAGAAGAACATAATGACAATTATTAGATAATGATGATGATGAGTAGGAGGAGGAGAAAGAATGCAATGAGAACAAGATGAGGAAGGAAGGAAGGAAGGCAGGCAGGCAGGCAGGCAGGCAGGCAGGCAGGCAGGCAGGGAGGAAGGAAGGAAGGAAGGAAGGAAGGAAGTCTCAGAGACTGTGATCTCATGAAGCACAAACAAATCAGAGAAAAAATCAACAAACTCACAAAACCATCCCTCAATGTCTGGTCAATTACTAACATTTAAAGAATATAATTGATCGGTCGATTGCACGCCACTGACTAACTTTCCCCAGACAAATTAGAATAGATGGAGAAAAAACACATCAATGTCACACATCCTAACCTTCCATGAACGCTAATCAATAAACATTTATTTATATATTTAGCGTACATTTTGATGACTAAATCTCTTCTCAATTTTCTTAAATCTCTAGAAAATATAGATGTAGTTTATTTTTATTTTTCTTAAGCTACCAGTTTGCTCCCAGACAAGCGTGAATCTTCTATAATTCAAGTTATAAATAAGTTTATTTCATTTGGTATTGTACAACTTTCTGTGTATTTTCAAAGAAAGTACTTTTATGGAGCTGAAAGTAATGATAGTATTGAACATGTATATATAATCATTTAAGAGATATTGCCGTGCTTCTAAAAGTACTTGTTTGACAGGTATTTTTCGTGTAAATAAATGTAGTATTTTAGAGATGTACATTTAGAAGTAATCGTTTGATAGACACTGCATATGTAAAATGTAATAATTTAGGAAATTATGTTTACTTAAAGGAAATAATTTAAGAGGTGCTGTTGTTTATCTAAAAGTAATCAATTGAGAAATATAGTGGTTGATCTAACAATAATCATTTTAGGAATACAGTTGTTTATCTGAAAGGATCATTTGCGAGACATTATTGCTTATCTAAAAGTAATTATTTCACATATATTATTGTTAATATAGAAGTAATCGCGTGAGAGACTTTGCTGTAGATGTGACATTTATTCTTTGGAAGATAATGAGACATTGTTACGTTCCTAAAAGTAATCAATTTAACGATCGTGTAGTAATTGTTAAAATAAACATTTAAGAATTATTGCTTTATATATATATATATATATATATATATATATATATATATATATATATATATATATATATATATATATATATATATATATATATATATATATATATATATAAGAAATAACTCAACAAAATTGATTACATACTTATTAATAAAAGGTTTCTAAATGCGTTAATTAATGTAAAGACAATGCCGGGTGCTGACTGTAATAGTGATCATGTATCACTATGTGGTATAATAAAAGTAAGTCTGAAAAGAAGAGAAAAAGTGGTTATGAACGTGAGACTTAATAAAGAGGTTTTGAAGGTAGATAAGGTCTGCAAGGTGTGGACAGCGCCTAGTCCCGCAGCCAGCAGGGTTAGGATCGGCTAGCTTCTCCGGGGAGGAGTGAAATGTGAAAATTAGTAACCTGCCGATGACTCGTAGACAACACAAGTCAACCCCACCTCCACGCGGTGTAGACTGGGAAACCATGACCGCGAGGTCATGGGCTAACGGGACTATGGCTCGCCATAGGGAATGGACTCCTATGGTCAAATTTTTGTCCTAAACCTGCGACTGTCCTATACCTGCGACTAAGCCGGCAGGGGATCTTCATACTGCTCGTAGAAAAACTATGAAGTATAAACGGACTGTATAATGAAAGAAATGATAACGGAAGTAGACTGATAGAGTTATGCAGCCAACACGATCTCTATATAACAAACACATTCTATAAACATAAAGACCCATAAATATACACCTGGTATAAATGGAACGATCTAGGTACTAAAAGCCAAATTGATTTTATATTAACAAGAAATAACAGAAAGAGAAATATATTAGATGCATGGGGCAGTGCCCAACTTAAGTATAAACACAGACCACAAAGCAGTCGTTGCCACAAAAAGAACCATAAGTAGAAGAAAGCAAAGACCAGGAAAATACATGCCATGCGAATCAGTAAACTTAAAAAACCCCAAAGACGAGGCAGCGAGGAAAAATTAGGAGAAAGAACTAACTGAAATCTTTGTAAAATTACCTATAGAAAGAAAGACAGTGGAAGAAGAATGGGAGATGTTCAAATCAAGCATTTTAAATACTGCAAAAATAACACGTGGAACCACAAAAAACGCAAAACACGGATGAAGAAAATAACAAGTTGGTGGAACGCAGAAGTAAAGAAAGTTGTAAAAGACAAAAGGAAAAATATAAAAAGTGGTCGAATAGCAAACAGGAATGCCATTACATGGAATAAACAATAGCGAGAAGACATGTGAATAGAATAGTAAAGAGGGAAAAACAGAAAGACTTTAAATAAAAACTACAAGGAGTCAACTAGAAACTTCTACAAAAAGATAAGTACAATGAGAACCAAAGGGGAATTCTTTGACCCAACTGAAATAATTAACAGCGAAAATGGAGAACTAATAAGTGAACAAAAACAACCCTAATAAGATGGAAACAGTACTTCGAACAACTTCTCAACATCCCATCAGATGTCACAGGAATTCAAGAAACCGACACAGATGCCAACGAAGAACTAGAACCAGACATACTGAAAGAAGAAATTATAGAAGCTGTCAGATTAGCCCCATTGAACAAATTACCAGGACAAGATGAAATACCAAATGAACTAATTAAAGCAGCAAGAGAAGTAGGAACAACATGGCTAAATATACTATTCAACCATGTTTGGGTAGAACAACAGACACCACGAGACTGGGGAAACGCTATAATTATCTCAATTTAGAAAAACAAAGGCAGCAAAAGAGACTGCACACAATATAGAGGCATTTCACTGTTGAGTCATAGTGGGAAATATTTTGCAAAATTCTTGAGAAAAGATTACGAACTACTATAGAACCCCAGCTAAGCGAAACACAACTTGGATTTAGGAAAAACAAAGGATACACAGATGCCATTTTTGCTCTTAGACAACTTATAGAAAAATCAATCGAATTCAATGAAACACTCCATTTAGCCTTTGTCGACCAAGAAAAGGCATTTGATAGAGTAGATAGAAACAAGCTGTGGGAAATTCTTAAAAAAATATGGAGTGAGTACACATCTAACAAACCTATGTAGAAGCTTATACAACAACAGTGAATGCATAGTGAGAGCAACTGGAGGACGCTCAGAACCCTTCACCATAAGATCTGGATTACGACAAGGATGTGTCCTGTCCCCTCTCTTGTTCATAATATATAAGACAAAATATGTAAAGAAACCAGCCAATCAGAGACCACAAGAACACCGCATGACGAGAACACAGAAGAAGAAACATCTGCAAATCTAACCATTAGAGAACTCCTATTTGCGGACGAACAAGCACTAATAGCAAAATCAGAAGCTGAATTACAAGACCACATGAATAGTCTAAACAAAATGTGTAGGGAATATAACATAAAGAAATAAGAAATAATTGTGTGAAGGCAAAAGAAAGTTGGTTAAATTAATAGTGCAAGAAAATTGAATTAGATTCTATTAAAGATAAAAAAAAATATGCACAAATAAATCAATGAGATCACAGGAAGAAAGATCAGAATAAATACAGGGTGTTTAACATTTTAAAAAAACAACAGGAAATATATTTTTGGAGGAAGATGATATAATGAAGAGGTGGAATGAGTATATAAGAGACTTATATGATGGAGAAAGGGCAGATTTAACAGAAGAAAGTAACTTAGAATGTCCATCTATTCTAAAAGAAGAAGTTGGTGACACAATCAGGCATATGAAGAAAGGAAAAACAGCTGGGTCAGATGGAATCACAATAGAAGAATTAGAAGTAATGGGAGAATTTCGAGTAGATATATTAACCAAAATGTTGAATGATATTTACAGCAGTGGATATACATACCAAGCGATATGTTGACATCTGTATATATGTTTTTTAAATGTTGCATATCCCTTGCAGGACGTTGCAGTCAACACCAGCATTTTTCAGCTGCTCTTGATGTACTAGGCAAATTTTACGTTCAGTAGTTTGCCATTGCTTTCTGAACGACCGGCTCCCATACCAACACTTTATAACACAACGCGACACGGTCTGCTGCACAAATCGGTCGCGGCTGCGTTTCGAACGCCTGGTAAGCTGCTCACGAACCGCGTTCGCAAGCCCTTGGCAACGGAGAGCAGCTGTATTTATAGCTATACCAAAAAGACCAGGAGCAATTAAATGTGAAGATTTTCGTACAATTAACCTCATAAACCATGTCATTAAGCTTCTACTCAGAATTATAATGAGAAAAACAAGGAAGAAAATAAAAATGGAAATTAGTGAAGAACAGTACGGTTTTATGGAAGGAAAGGGTACAAACAATGCAATATATATATTACGAACACTATTAGAAAGATCAGTAGAGACAAAGGAAGACATATATTTGTGCTTCATAGATTATTCTAAGGTATTTGATAAAGTAAAACATAATAACTGATTAAAATGTTGCAAGATATAAACATTGATGAGAAAAATCTCAGAATAATAAAAAATATTTACTGGAACCAAATAAAAGCAATTAAAATGGGAAATAAAGAAGAAAATTATGAACACATAAAGTTGGAAGTAAGACATGGATGTGTTTTGTCACAGGATCTCTTCTCCCAATATACCTTAGTAATAATGAGAGAGATCAAAGAAAAGCCAGAAATAATATTCGGAGGTTATAACATAAATAATATACGCCATGCAGATGACACAGTATTGAAATCGGATAATGCAACAGATCTACAGTCGTTGAACATTGTAGTAACAGAGAGTGCAAAGAAAGGACTCTCCTTGAATATCAAGAAAACAGTAACAATGGTGATATCAAAGAAACAGGTGACACCCAAATGTGAAAAAGAGATAGCAGGGAAAATTCTTCACCCCGTGGATAGTTTTAGATATCTAGGGACATTATGCCCTTTGCAGAACTGGCTCCCATAACAATCTTCCGGAAAACCTCTCTATCATAAGCAAGATGTCCCGTATCCGATACACCCATCTGGAGATCATCCGCCACATCCTAAACCCATCTTCTCTTTGGTCTTCCTCTTCCTCTCTTCCCAGGCATATACCCCTCCTTTATTGTTCTCTCTAAACTTTCATGACGTTTCAAATGACCAAAATATTCCAATTGTCTTTGTTTTATTCCCTTTAATAGCCAACCCTCTTCAATAATTAGCTCTTGAAGAATGGATGCATTTGTTGTTTTCTTTACCCAAGATATTCTTAGAACCCGCCTATAGCATGTGTATTCAACGGCATTTATGCGCTGTTCAACTTGTTTAGTAAGGGTCCACGTCTAACAGGCGTATGATGCAATGGGAAAGATGCATGCTCTTAAAAATATAATGTTTGTAGTTCTATCTTATCCCACTCCATAATTTATTCAGTTGTTTTAGTCTTTGAAGAGCAACTGATAGTCGTCGTTTAATTTCTTTCATTCTGTCACCATTGTTGGTAATTAATGATCCAAGATATTATAAATTTTCCACCGCCTCCAATCTTTCCTCATTAACATATATTTCTTTCTTCATATTAGTTTTATCTGTATGCATTATCTTTGTTTTTGCCATGTTCAGATATAAGTTGTGATGTTCACTATTTCTTTGGGTTGAGGTTATTAAGTTTTCTATACCATTCTGTGATGTGGATAGCAATACTGTATCATGAGCATATCGAATCTCTGGTATGTCATGACCGCCGATATTTAGGGCATCATATAGCTCCCTGTTTATATCATCTCTGACATTTCTCATTATGTTTTCGGCGTACAAGTTAAACAAATAGGGAGACAGCACATATCCCTGACGGACTCCTTGCTTGATGTCTAACCAATCTGATGTCTCGCCATCTGTTCTAACCTCTGCTTGTTGGTCTAGATAGCGCATTTTTATGAGTTTTACTACATGTGATGGAAAGCCCGTATTACTCATGATTTCCCAAAGTTTCTGATGTTGTAAACAGTCAAATACCTTTCAATAATCCACAGAACATGAAAATATGTTTACATTAAATTCTCTACACTTCTATATTATTAAACGCATGTTGAGTATGTGATCTCTTGTTCCTCTTCCTTGTCTAAATCCAGCTTGAACCACGTTAATCTCTTCTTCCACTTTCTTACGATGTCTTCCCATTATGATTTTTAATAGAATTATACTTGCATGACTGATCAGGGCAACAGTTATATAGTTGGTGCATAATTTCAGGTTGCCCTTTTTTGGTATTGGAATGAAGATAGTTCTCTTCCAAACTTTTGGCCATATACCATATTTCCATATCTTTTTACATAATGCGTCATCGATTAGTATGATTTCTTCCCCTCCCGCTTTAACTAGTTCAACTGGTATCTCATCACATCCTTGTCATTTACCTTTCTTCAGGTTTTTTATTTCGCATTCAATTTAATCTAATGAGGGTTCAGGTTCTGTCTTTGCTGTCATTGGTTCATGTATATCCTTCATATCCTCACAGACATTCATATCATACATTCCACTGCAGTATTCCTGCCATCTTTCTAGAATGTGTCTAGATTCTGTTAAGGTATTTCCCAACTTGTCACAGATAGCCTAACATTTAATTGAGGTTGAACATTTCTTGTCAGTAACTTCTTTCTTGGAATGTAAATGAACAAATTCGGAAGAGAGTGGAAGCAACAGATATGTTGTTCCGTAGACGAATGTTGCAAATTCCTTAGACTGCCAAAGTAACTAATAACAAATGCATGAAAGAGGCTAATAAAACTAGAACATTATATACAGCAATAAGAAAGAGACTGTCATGGACTCAATTATATTAACATTCGGAAAGCCATGATTTTGGCTTTGATGTAATTGTCAGGATCTTACTTCCAACTTGACAATGGCTCGTGTCTTCTGACAGGGAGTGAAACACAATCATACACTACGAATGATTGTACGAAACACACGGTCACATAACTGAAAACAATTTAATCACATTCTTCAGATAATGCAGCGCTCACAAACTAGCGGCATTCTAATTTACAATTACTTATGAACAAATCTACAAGATCATCAATGCATACAATAGCATACTTTCAGTCTCCACAGAGCATACAAGCTTTCGTCCATCAAGCATGGAATAATACATTAAATACAAGCCACTTTCTCCCACTTCTGTCCAGTCTCATAGTCGTCCGCAGTCTGAGCTCCCAGCCAGGTTTCGTGTTGGTCCGGCTTTGGGTTCTCGTATGCTTCGTGCGCCACGCTGACCATTGGCCACTGCGCAGTTGCTGCTAGTTTAGTTCACATTCGTCCTTGTTCTTCGCCTTCCAGGCGCGAGCGAGTGAGATTCTGATAGTAATGATAGTCTTTCCTTAACTCAATTGGAATGGTTTCTATGACTTTCAGGGGTTCTCCAGAAAGACTTCTCATGTATGTGATGTTCCAGTCTGAAACTGGTACCTGGTAATGCTCCATGATGGTTTCAAAATTCTGGGACCAGGCTGATATGCAGTCACAAGTAGTGAAATTTTTGACAATACCTTGGTATTTATTATACTGGTTTTCTTTTTCTTTGGTTTCTAATTTATCTAGTTTCTTTCTTAGTATCAGCTTCGATTTATAGTTGTTTTAAATTTGAATTGTATTTCTATTTCTTCTCTCTTAATTTGTGCGCCTGTTTTCTATTTCAGCCTTTTATCTAGCTCAGCTTTCTTCAACTCTGATTCAGCTTGTTTGTTTTTAGCATCACTTTCAGTCTGTCTATTCTTAGCATCAAGCTCTGCTTTCTTCAATTCTCTCTCTGCCGCCCTTCCCCCCTTTCTCTAGCTTTTTCTTCTAATTGAACTAGCTCTGTATATTTCGTCTCACTCCATTTAGATAAATCTTCTCCTGTTAAACCTAATTTTAGGCCTGACTCTATGAAGTCGTGTAGAGTAGCCATGATAGTTTGAAAATTACGTTAACAATAGCACACAAAAAATTACAGTAACTGATCAAATTCAATCAATATAATACGCAAACAAATGTATTACATATATAATGTGTACACTGTGAAAAAAATTACAGGAAGGGCCTGAAATCTTACAAAAATATGTAAAGAAATACTTAGCTGCCGATAACGTTCGGAGCTTGTGATGTACTTCGATATCTGCACCCGGAGGCAGGTCGGTACTTTACGGACTGGAAGAAAAATTCGCTTTGTCTGTAAACCCGGAGACAAATCTGTTTGCTGGGGAAAGAAAAATGTTAGTAGATGTTCGACTCTGTGGTGTATGCGAGGTCGGTTAATTGTGTATAGGTTTGTATGCAGTCAAGTATGGATGTGAGTCTGTAATGTCATCGTCGTCGGTTAATAGAGTAGTAGATCGTAGTAATTTCAAGTTCTCGTGTGAGCTAGACTTTCAGAACTGGGCTGCTTTTGGTCACTCTCTTTCAGCGTACACTCAGAATTACATATGTACTAGCATTCCATTTTGCATACAATTAATTTAAATGACAGTGATGTGAATTTTACATGTATATCGTCACCACACATTTAAATATGTTATTGAAAACGGGACGAAAAGTCCACGTTCTAATGTATGGTTCGAAAACCGGACGAGATCTCTACTTTTGTCATTCTGTTACACATGCGGTTCAAAAACCGGACGGGATACCCACGTTCGTCCCTGTCATGGACTCAATTATATTAACATTCGGCTCGCTCTCCAGAACAGGGCGAAACAATAACACACACTCAATGATTACGCTCTCACACACAGTACCGTGAAGAAAACCCGTTTATTCACGTTCTCTATTTACAGTGAGTACATTCGTGAAAGTTGCGCTCATAACTATGCGCAACTCCTACATTATCACAGCAGTATATACATGCATCATACATCTTATAATGGAATAATACAAAATAGCTCTCTCACTGTCTCAGCACAAGCACATCTCAATCTACTAGTCAGTCATGCCATCCCTCATTATAGCCATCTCACAGCGATCATGAAACACAAGCATAACCCTCTCTGTCCGTCCGTTTCGAAGTCCTAAACCCGTCTGCCTGACACAGGTATGGTTAGTCAGTCCTTCACTTCTCACAGCTCGTGTCGCCCGTGCGCGTAAGTGACACGATGACCACAGGGCTTCAACTAGTGCTTAGTTGACCTGTACTCGGTGACACCAGGCTGCCTGTCTTGATCGCCTGTCGTGAGCTGTCCTCCGCTAACTCCGTTTATGCAGGAGTTATATATTAGGTTAGTTAATATTGGGTTCCTGACAGAGACAAACAGCTTTTTTGGTCATGTGATGAGAAGAGAGGCGATGGAGAACATCGTGACAACTGGAAAGATCGAGGGGAAGTGAGGCAGAAGCAAACCACGAGAAATGATGCTGGATAATTGCGACGGTGGCATCCAGGAATAGCAACGGCAGAGTTGATCAAGAAAACCAAAGACCGAGATCTGTAGAGAGTCATGAACGCCTACACCAGTCGGCATGGCACTTGATGATGATATATTTATGCACACCTAAATGTAATTTATTTCAGTTATATATCTAAATGTAATCTTTTGAGAGATAATGTATATTTAAAAGTAGTAATTGTAAAGATACTTTCTCCGAAATCTCGTATACTCTCGTAAGTAAAGTGACGTTGTGCGAGAATTGGCAGCGGTTCTCTCCGCGTCGGTCACTTACAGGGTATGTGAGCCTGTCGCTCAGAAAGCAATGGCAAACTACTGAGCGTAATCTTGCCAAGAAATCAACAATCAGCTGAAAGATGCTGATGTTGACAGCGATGTCCTGTAAAGGATATGCGGAAAAAAAAATTGTGAAGATATTGTACCGGTACAAATGGCGACGACGTGACGCGTTTATTCTTCGGGAGACGCTGTTTAGTGTTTCCCTGTGGATTATTTGGTGTTATTTTGTATTGGTTTATTCCCACCATTCTGCCCTTCCATCACTCTCTTTCATACATTATTTCATTCACACATCATTCAAGGCTAACTGAGAACAGCAACAATATAAAAGATATGTATTATAAAGGCATGGGAAAAATGCAAACATCAATACTACACGACTCAGTAATAGTAATAACTGGTGTGGCACTTGTTATTAGCTATGTGGAATATACTAGTCAAAATTTTTTGGACATGTTATGAGAAGAAATGGACTGGAGAACTTAGTGACAGCTGGCAAGATCGAAGGGAACAGACCAAGAGGAAGACCGAGAGGAAAATACCTGGATGGCTTGGCCACATGGCATGGACGAGACAGGAACACTGAGCTGATCCACGACTCTGGTGATCGAGTGAAATGGCGAATCATGACCGCCCACGCTTTCCGGCATGGCACATGATTGATTGATATCCTAGAGTAGAAGTACAAGACCACAAGATCTTATTTTCCTCTAAATCTTAGCGTAGAAAGTAATTAATTGTTATCTGTTGGGGCATCATCCTTGAGCTACAGGAAAATAGGAAAAAAAATAAAAGTCTGCAAGGTCTTTTTTTCCTCAGCACCATAGAGTAAAGTAGAAATGATTATAAGTTAAGATAATGATGAAGATGATGACGATGATGATGACGATGATGATGATAATAATGATGATTATGACGGTGATAATGATAAAGTTACTGACAACGATAATTACGATTATGATTACATTTATCCCAAACATAAAAACTCTTCTATGCAAAACCATTTCACCTCTTTCAACATCCCTCCTTACATCCGCCAGCTTCAACATTCTATTATTGCGTTTCTCATCTCTAAAATAACTCATTCCAGTTTCATATTGGCCTATTGTCTGTCGTCCCTGAACATTACTTCTCATTCTAAACCCTGCATTTCATTCTTTATTACTTTCAGATTTTCCGGCTGCATCATCAAATCTTGCCTTCAGAATTTGCTAATTTGCTAAAAGCTATTGGGGTGGATTTTGCCCAAGGAAAGAATACTAGCCCGTAGGCAAAGGTAACTGGAGATCAAATCTGGAATATGCCCTGGGAGGTGACACAGAAGCTGTGTTGTAGAGAAAAACATGGTGACAGGGCAATGGATGAGCGTACAGGGATGGGAGTATGGTTTAAACGGTGTGCTTTGGGTGAGTTTTAACACAATGAAATAGAGACGGGAAGGTATTAAGTAGGTAAGTAGGTAGGTAGATAGATAGGTAAGTAGGTAGGTAGGTAGATTGGTAGGCATGTAAGTGCTGCATGTTGATAAGTAGGTAGGTAGGTAGGTAGATGCGGTAGGCAAGTATGTAGGTAGGTAAGGTACGTAAGTAGGTAGGTAGTAAGCAAGTAGGTAGGTAGGGTAGATAAGTAGGGAGGTAGGTAAGATGGTAGTTAGGTAAGTTGGTAGGTAGGTAAGAAGGTATGTCGGTAGGTTGGTAGATAGGCAGGCGGGTGGGTTGGTAGGTAGGTAGGTAGGTAGGTAGGTAGGTAGGTAGGTAGGTGTATAGATTTGGTATTATCAGTAGATAACTTCTGAAAAGAGAGAAAGAGACAGAGAGAAAGTATGGGCAGAGAGAAAGAGAGAGAGAGAGAGAGAGAGAGAGAGAGAGAGAGAGAGAGAGAGAGAGAGAGAGCGAGAGAGAGAGAGAGAGAGAACGAACGAACGAACGAACGAACATTCTTTATTGTCAAAGGGTGACAAATTGGGTACGCAGGTCCGTCTTACATTTGGCCCTTCCAATCACTCTGTTACGACTCAGTAATAGTAATAACTGGTGTGGCACTTGTTATTAGCTATGTGGAATATACTGGCCTACCAAATGGAGACTAGCTGTTATACTATGGTTTTATTATTATTACTATTTCTATTATTAAGGGGGAAGATAATCCGTACTGAAATAGTGTTCGAATAACTTGCGATTATATGTATAGGAGGGATTGGTGATGTCTTTTATTTCTTGTGGAAGATTGTTCCACAGCTGAGCCGCTGAGTACGATAAGCTCGTTGTTTTATTAGCCTATCCTAGGCTTCGGAATGTGTAACATATTTAATCGTTTACTGTGTCTAGCATTATATTTAAACAATGACCAACGGTAATTTGGGGCATTCCGATGCAGGATTTTGTGAATTTGTTTGACCTTATTGAAAAGCAGACTTTTTCGGGGTGGTAGTAAATGAAGGCGTTTATACAGGCCAGGATTGTCAGTTATTTGTTTGCTATAAATTAAACTCATTGCCCGTTTCTGGAGTGAGTAAAGTCGTTTGGTGCGCGAATTGGAACATCCGTCTCAGATTGTAGAGCAGTGGTCAAAATGTGTCTGTATGTGGAGAGAGAGAGAGAGAGAGAGAGAGAGAGAGAGAGAGAGAGAGAGAGAGAGAGACGAGAGAGAGAGAGAGAGAGAGAGAGAGAGAGAGAGAGAGAGAGAGAGAGAGAGAACGAACTAACGGACTTTATTTTCAAAGGTTAACAAATTGGGAACGCAGGCCCGTCTTACATTCGGCCCTACCAATCACTCATCTTTCGTTCACCAATAATGCATAATACATTCACATAGGAAAAAACAAAACATTGTCACATGAATGTTGTTGTCATAAACAATGCATATTACCATGTTATGAGACACATACAGGGAGAGAGAGAGAGAGAGAGAGAGAGAGAGAGAGAGAGAGAGAGAGAGAGAGAGAGAGAGAGAGAGAGAGAGAGAGAGAGAGAGAGAGAGAGAGAGAGAGAATTTAGAGAAATTAATAGAATTATTTCAGGCGCGAGGACTAGAGGATATGTAGAGAAGATTAACGCGTGAATCATCTCCCTGCTCCCAGCTGCTGTCTCCTGTGATCATATCAGGACTATGACGGCTTTACGTTGTCAGACAGACAGTGGGATCAACACCTCGGGCCACATATTGATCATATCAGGACTATGGCGGCTTTACGTTGTCAGACAGACAGTGGGATCAACACCTCGGGCAACATATTGAAAGTCAGACGATCAAATGATTTGGCCATCTTATTATAATGCATCAACTACCAGCACTGGCGCTATATCAAAGAAGATCTGATATGATAGCAAAAGGACGCCCGAGAAGAAAATGGACTGACGACATCAAAGACAGTGTACAATCACATAGAAGGAAACGATCCAGTGCCACCCATAGGGTGCAGGAACGTCAACTATTCCTCCCCCACGACGCTTGACAGCAAAGTTGGAAGATGGTGATGATGATTGACGGCTCCACGGACAGCGACGCTTCACTCCAAAACCTGTAGGACAAAAGAAGTAGAACAGTGAATGCTTATGTCACAAGATCGACGAATGTAGGATCTCTTGCTATTCGCCCATCCTCGTATCTTCCCTATAGAGATTGACATTTCCCCGCCTCCCTCGACACTAATTTCACTTTCTCTTACACTTTAATAACTGTGTCACTTCTTGTAAGCTGATCTAAGTCTCTCGTAGCTCGAGCTTATTTGTGCGTTTAAGGATTTACTCGACTACAGAAATAACGTTTTAAAAGCTCAATTACTTGTTTGTACCTTTTTTAATGTAATTCTATGAGCGTCCGTTTGTTTGTGTGCATTGCGAAGGCTTGCAAGCCGCACCGAAAGTTTTGCTACGTGGATATTCTTAATGAGCTGACTAGTTCCACTGTCCATTTGTATTAATTTAATCATTGTAATATACGAATATGAGGGGTGTGTGTGAATACTACGCCAATATTTAAACCAACATATAAGGTAGGTGTATTAGAAACATCCAAATGTTTTCATTATAACATAAAAACATAATGTATTTTAATGCTGAGCGTTTGTGTTCGCTACACCTCAAGCACCGGCTCCATGGCTAAGGAGTTACGGACGCTTTTTGTAATCCTGCATACCGTGTTCGAAACACAGCTGCGGGCGATTTGGCAGCAGACCGCCTTGCGTTGGCTTTTTATGAAATGGTATGGGTGCCGGTCGTTCAGAAAACAATGGCAAACTACTGAACGTAAACTTGCCCAGGAATCAAGTACAGCCAAAAAAATGCTGGGGTTGACAGCTACTCCCTGTAAAGGATATGCAGCTAACTTTATTAGACCTCAAGCGTAGTCCATACACGTGGTACTACTTCTAGTGAAGTCGACTGAATTTTGCATGTGGATTAGCTTTTAATATTACCAGTGCCACTCGCAATAACGCGAACCCACTCCGACTTCAAAAGCACTTGTAACTTACGTCCCAAAGTCAAGGACGAGAAGTCAACGTTTAGACCAATTGACCTATTAGGATTTGAACCCTCTAGTTCGGCATCAGCACACCGGAAGTTTAAGAGTAAGCGCTCTTCTCCATTCTGCAACTCTGATCCACAGGTCTGCTCCAAACAAACAGTAGGTTTCTACCAAACATGGTGCACAATCAAATAACAATTAATGTAAATATCTTTTCACCGAGAATCGAAATTGAGGAGGATACCGTGAAACGATACAAATAACACGTTGATTCTAGTGTGGCGATATATCGTCCTTCTGTCCAACTGAGAGGTCAAATGCATCGATATATTATCCTTCGGCGCTTAATCAGTTAAAGAGTGGACATAAGGAAAATAGTAAAACCATGTGAGTATTTAAAGACTGGATTTACAGGAAGGGGGCGGGGTGCATATCGTTTTGCAGGACGCGGCGATTAACCCCAGGTCGATGTTCAGTAGGTTTTCATTGCTTTCTGAAACAGAAGTCAACGTTTGATTCCAAGGGACCGGTGCGTGGAAGCGTGTGAATATTTAATGAATAGATGTAATAAAAGTATGTAAAGGTGGCAAATATTTTTGAATGGATATAGTAGTAGGCCTCTTTCAGTCCTGAAGGACTATAGAGTTGTGCCGCTTGGGAGGTGCCTGGCAGCACCGCTGGTGACTGTATAGTCCAATTCGAGAATGACAATCTCTGTCACAGTTTCCGCATCTGTGAGACGAGGCAAGTCCCGCAGTAAGTGACTGCTCTTTGAGCCTGTGCCGTCTCTCCTCAGTTTTTTGGATCTGATTGCGCTCAAAGAGCACCAGTCCGTTTCGTACATCTCTTCTCCAGGAGCATCTGTCTGTTGCAACTCTCTCCCACGTGTCTGGATCTATTCCAATGGTTTTCATATCTTGTTTACACACATCCCTATATCGCATTTGGGGTCTTCCGGTTGGCCTCTTTCCTGTGGCTAGTTCTCCGTAAAGGAGATCTTTGGGAATACGTTCGTCCTCCATTCGAGATACGTGGCCCAACCACCGGAGGCGTCTCTGCTTGAGGAGGGTGTGCACTGTGGTAATATCTGCTCTTTCAAGCACCTGTTTGTTTGTTATGTGGTCTGTCCATGTTATGCCCAGGATACGTCTCAGACATCTTATGTGGAAGGAATTCAACTTCCTTTCCTGTCTTGAGTACAGGGTCCAGGATTCAGACCCGTAGAGTAGTGTGCTAACAACACAAGCTTTATATACTTGAGCTTTTGTACGCTCTGTTAGTCTATTATTCTCCCAAACTCTTTTAGCTAGCCTGGAAAATGTTGTGGCTGCCTTTCCAATGCGTCTGTCGATTTCTGTCTCTAATGAAAGATTATCTGATATTGTCGATCCCAGATACACAAAATCGTGGACGACTTTCAATTCATAATTAGAGATTTTGATTGACGGAGGCGCATCAGCATCTTGTTCCATCACCTGTGTTTTATTTAGGCTAATGGTGAGCCCAAAGTCTTTGCAGGCAGCTGCAAAACGATCTATGAGCCTTTGGAGATCTTCTGCTGTGTGAGTAGTCAGTGCTGCATCATCTGCAAAAAGTAGTTCTCTTACGCATCTTGGTCTTATTTTGGTCTTTGCCTTGAGTCTTGATGGGTTAAAAAGTTTGCCATCAGATCTTGTGTGGAGGTATATGCCTTCAGTGGCAGTCCCAAATGCTTGCCTTAAGAGAACAGCAAAGAAGATACCAAAGAGTGTAGGAGCAAGCACGCATCCCTGCTTTACTCCGCTGCTGATGCTGAATGACTGGGATGTTGAGCCGTCAAATAAAATGGTCCCCTGCATGTTTTCGTGGAATGATTTCACGAGACTAAGAAGGGTGGGTGGACATCCAACCTTTTCAAGGACCTTAAAAAGGCCGCTTCTGCTCACGAGGTCAAATGCCTTTGTGAGGTCGATGAAGGCTATATATAATGGCTTCCTCTGTTCTCTGCACTTCTCTTGGAGCTGCCGGAGTGAGAAAATCATATCGATGGTGGACCTGTTGGGTCTAAATCCGCACTGCGATTCGGGGTAGATTCTTTCAGCAAGAATGTGTAATCTTTTAAGGATTACTCTGGCAAAAATCTTGCCTGTAATGCTGAGAAGGGAAATGCCGCGATAGTTGTTGCAGTCGCTTCTGTCGCCTTTGTTTTTATAAAGGGTAACGATGTTTGCGTCTTTCATATCTTGTGGTATTGATTTTTCTCTCCAGCAGAGCTGTAATATTGCATACAGTTCTGGGATGATTGTTTCTTTGCTACATTTTAAAATTTCAGGTGGAATACTATCTTTTCCAGGTGCCTTGCCGGATTTGAGAGAGTCTAGTGCTTCGCTGATTTCTGTGAGGCAAGGTTCGTTATCCAAGGCATGCATGGCGGACTGTTGATCGATGGCTTCCAGAGCTTCTTCGCTGACAGTGTTATCCACTGAGTATAGCTCTGAGTAGTGTTCTACCAGCGATCCATTTGTTTCGCTCGATCTTTTATGATTACCCCCTCAGTTGATCGTAAAGGGGCCATCTTATTTTTTGATGGACCGACAGCTTGCTTGATGCCCTCATACATTCCTCTTATATTTCCAGTGTCTGCACAAGTTTGAATTTGAGCAGAGAGCTGTAGCCAGTACCTGTTCGCACATCTTCTTGCCATCTGTTGTACTCTATTTCTGGCCGTTCGCAATGCCTGCAGTGTTTTCTCTGAAGGTGATGTTTTATACATCGAGAATGCATGTCTCTTTATCTCCAGGACTGTGAGCATCTCTTCAGAGTGTGCTTCAAACCAGTCGGTTGACTTAGTTTGCTTCTTGCCAAATGTTGATAGTGCTGTATTGTAGATGGTGTCGCGAAAATGACTCCATCTCTCGGTGGAATCTCCGCCTGTGGGGCCGGGCAGAGTATCCGCTAGAGCCTGCATGAATTTGTTGACCTTCTCTTTATTTTGGGTGCCACTGGTGTCAATGCGTGGTCTTCCTTCTGTTCGGCTTCTGTAGATTCTCTTGGGCTTTATCTTCACCTTGCTGGAGACGAGTGAATGGTCGGTGTCGCAGTCAGCACCATGATAGCTGCGAGTCATCAGTACATTGCGGAGGTTGCTGCGTTTAGTGAGTACCAGGTCGAGTTGGTGCCAGTTCTTTGATCTGGGGTGCCTCCATGACACCTTGTGTTGAGGTTTCGTGTCAAAGAAGGTGTTGGTCACGCACAGATTATGGTGGCTGCAGAATTCCAAGAGACGTTGTCCATTGTCATTGATCTTCCCAACGCCAAACTGTCCTAGACATGAAGGCCAAGATTCGTGCTCGGAGCCAACCCTGGCATTGAAATCCCCCAGGATAAAAAGATGTTGTTTCTCTGGTGTTTCACTGACTTCTTTGCTAAGGTCGTCATAGAACTTGTCTTTAGATTCTGATGCTGCAGTTAGTGTTGGGGCGTAAGCGCTTATAATACTAACTGGGCCTGCCTCTGTCTGGAGTTGGAGCTTCAATATTCTTTCAGTGCCATCACTTGGTGGTATGATGGAATTGAGCAGCTTGTTTCTGATAGCGAAGCCAACTCCATGCTCCCTGGTCTCTCCGCACGGCTTGCCATGCCAGTAGAAAGTGAAGTCCCTCTCCTTGATGCTTCCAGATTCTTGGAGTCTGGTCTCTTGCAGGGCGACAATGTCTATCCCCAGTCTTAGCAGTTCGTTGTTTATCACTGCAGTTTTGCGGGCATCCACAATCTCATTTAGATCGTCTGAGATGCCAGGGGTCATGGTTCTTACGTTCCATGTTCCCAGCCTTAGGGCCGGTTGTTTTGTTTTTTTCTTGCTGTTAGGTGTATAGATTGCGGTCCATGTGTCAGGATTTCCCCCTAAGCTCCATACACCCTCAGGAGCAGATGAACCGTGGCGAGACAACACCTTATTGACTGGGGGCTGCCCAGCTTAGGCGGGCGGTAGCTGTCTAGTGAGATACGATGATCTCTCCCACCGTCGGAAGTAGCCCCTGGCGCCTTGCTCTACGCCAATCGAGCATTAAGACTTATAACCGGCAAATGCTACTTCCCGTGTTGTGTCACCGCTTTACGCGGTGCTGAAGTGACCTCTTCAGGGCACAAGCCTGGGCAATGGAAATCGGAGAACCAGCTGTTGCCCAGTAGCAGGTTCCCCCTCTCCACGTCGCCGATGTTGACCAAGGGAAAGGCAGTAGCCAATGCAACTTGGCATCGGTGCCGTCGCAGGAGTTGCCAGAACTATGTTGTTTACAACATGGAACTGCCTTAAGAACTCCATCTCCGGATTTGTCCTCAGGGTTTACTCCCGAAGCCTTTCCCATATGGGTATACCCGCAAGGCAGCGGAGGTTTGAGATTTAGAGTTCCCTCTCTTAGAAGAGATACCAACCAAGGCTGACGAGCCTCCTCTGCCCGGGAATCAATAAGGAGGGAAGTCTACCATTCTTCCTTCCTGGCAGTGACCATACTGATCGGATGACCGTAGCCATTGTCTCTACTGAGAGATCCTCTGCCCACCGTCACTGACTTGAAACCATAACCAACAACTATCTGTCGGCTGCTCCCAAGTCCAATCCACCACCTGCTCTCATGGCTTCACGTTACCCTGTTGGGGGGGGGGGGGGCTAAACGGGTACTCCACCTTGCCCAAGGGTGTCCCGTAGGCTAGCGGATATAAGGATATAAGGAAAGTGAAAAGTAGGCGAAACTGTAAAGAATGGATGTAATAGAAGTTTAAAAAGTAGGCGAATATTTAAAGAATGGATATGATAAAAGTGTGAATAGTACGCGAATATTTAAATAATGGATATGATAAAGGTGGGAAAACTAGGCAAATATTTTTTTAAGTAGATATAAGGAAAGTGTGAAAAATATGCGAATATTTAAAGAATGTATATGATAAAAGTCTAAAAAGCTGGCGAACATTTAAAGAATGGTTATAATGAAAAATGTGTGAAAACTCGTCTAGTATGTAATGACTGGATAAAAGAAATGCGTGAAAATTCGTCGAATATTTACAGATTGTGTTTAATCCATCATCATCATCATCATCATCATCATCATCATCATCATCATCATCATCATCATCATCATCATCATCATCATCATCATCATCATCATCAGCATCATCATCATCAGCATCCAGTTGATTGTGTTGCGTTTTAATGAGGTGGCCAAACCATTTGATCTTCTGCCTTTCAATAAATGGGGCACAAGGTGTTGATCCCACTATCTGTTTGATAAAAACATTTCTTACTCAGTCTCGGATATTTAAGTTGGCAGCTCTCATCAAGCATCTCACCACACAGGTGTTGATTTTCCATAAGTGTGATTTGGATAATGTTCAAGTTTAACATTGGTAGTTTAAGATTGGCGTGAATGTGCTATTTATTTTCTGTCGCTTTGCGGTCATAGGTATGTTTGGATGTTTCAGTATAGGTGATAGTTTATATATTAGCGCACTTTCTTTTAGGCATCTGATTTCAATTTCTCTATTTGCCATCTTCTATGATCATACTTCAAAGGAATCTGAATTCTTTAACTTGTTTCAGAGATATGCTATTTATCTGTATACTGAGTGTAATATTACAGTCAGGTCTTAGTCAGATATGACTGAGCTACCGTATAACAGTAGACGGTACTACCTGGTCTCTGTTAGCGCCGAATGTTGGGCGGCGCTTACCAAACCCGACACCCCACATTGTGCCAACGGCTTCGGGCGGAAGAGCGCAATTGGGAGGGTACAAGCCTTACCCTGGTGCGAGGAAATGCAAGCTAAAGACAAAATTGTCATGGCAGGGCAGACCAGGCCCTAAGCCTTGGTTGGCGACTGGTCTAGGATCGAAGCTCCGACAGGCGGACAGTTAGAGCATTGCTTTGCTGATCCGGCAGCGTCTGCAGCTTGTCTTGTTCCAGATGTAGGGGTGTTACCTTTCCTCTGGAGTGAACTAGGCAGGCCGAGAGAGGGATCATGCTGCATGGGCAACACATGATCTCTATATTTTAGCCCAGGCTTTGTGCTATGGAGAGGCAATAACTCCATCCCTGGTCTTAACTGGTCTCGGAATCAAAGCGAGAGGCAACTGTTACGGGTTATAAGTCCTTGTCAGTTGGCGTAGACATGGGGCGCCACGCGTTGCCTCTGACGGTGGGAGACACCTATAGGTGTCACTGATCAGCTACCGCCCGCCTCAAGCTGGGCAGCCCCCAGCCAATTGGGTGCTGATCCGCCACAGCCTGCCTGCTTCAATGGGTGCTTGGGGCTAGGACAAAATCTGAATCGCAGGCTGTAAAACCAATGCACCAGGTACAAACAAACATAAAAATAGAAACCTTAAGCTACGGCTTGCAACCTGGAACGTGAGAACCATGTGTCCAGGATTTTCCACTGACTTGACCAATATTGACGATGTGAGAAAAACGGCTGTGATTGATGCCGAACTCAATCGTCTTAACATTGATATTGCTGGCCTGCAGGAGACTCGCCTCGCTGAGGAAGGGTCACTCAGGGAAAACAACTACACCTTTTTCTGGAAGGGTAGAGGGCAGGCAGAAAAAAGGCAACACGGTGTGGGCTTTGCAGTGAAGAATTCGCTACTGGGAATGATTGAAATTCCAGCAGGAGGAAATGAAAGACTATTATCCCTGCGCTTGGCAACCTCTTGTGGGTTTGCCACCATTATTACTGCATATGCACCGACACTTGATTCCTCTGATGATGTGAAGGATTTGTTCTATGAGGAGTTAGACTCCGTGATCAAGGCAGTTCCAAAATCGAAGTAGTAATCGAACCAGTAATGAAATCGAACCAGTAATGACCTATGTATTACAAACTCTTTTTTTAAAACAAAAGAGATGCATAAGGTCACATGGAAACATCCAAGATCCGGCCATTGGCACCAGCTGGACTTCATCATCACACGGAGACAACATCTGAACCATATATCATTGACTCGTAGTTACCACAGTGCTGACTGTGATACGGATCATTCTTTGGTTGTTGCAAGGGTTAGACTGAGACCAAAGAGAATCTACACAGCTAAACACAAATCTAGCCCCAGGATTAATATTATTAACACTCATGATCCTGAAAAGTGCTTTCAGTTTCAACAGCAACTTGAAGATGCTTTCACTGATACACCAGAAAATTGTACAATAAATGAAAAGTGGGGTCAAATTAAGGAAAATCTTTATAAAACTGCCGTAGGAGTTTACGGCACTGTGGATCATAAGAGGCAGGACTGGTTTGCGGCCAACAGCGAGACTCTGCAGCCCCTGATTGATAAGAAGAAGAAAGCTCTCTTAAGAAACAAGGAAAGACCAACGCGTAACACTCTGAGTGAGCTAAGGCAAGCTAGGAAGGATGTGCAAAAGGCTGCCAGGCAGTGTGCAAATGATTATTGGATCAAGTTATGTGAGTCCATTCAAATCGCAAGTGATAAGGGAGACATAAGAAGCATGTATGAAGGAATAAAGAAAGCTTGTGGTCCAGTGATCAAAAGAAGTGCACCATTGAAAACCTTGACTGGAGAAGTCATCACTGATAAGAAACAGCAGATGGACAGATGGGTAGAGCACTATTTGGAGCTTTACTCAAGTGAGACCAAACTAGCGGATGATGCCCTCAACGCCATAGAGGCTCTACCAACTCTTGACCACCTGGACACACTTCCCACCATAACAGAAGTTAAGTGTGCTATAAATGAACTTGCATCTGGCAAGGCTCCAGGTAAGGATGGGATTCCAATAGAGGTTATCAGGAGTGGGCAAGACACACTCACTATACAGATCCACCAGCTAATAGAGCTATGCTGGCGTGAAGGACAAGTCCCACAGGATTTCAAAGATTCAAGCATCATAACACTGTACAAGAACAAGGGCGATCGGAGCGACTGCAACAACTATAGGGGTATCTCACTTCTGTGTATTGTTGGAAAAGTATTTGCCAGAATTGTTCTGCGCAGACTTCAAGTCCTAGGAGATCAAGTCTACCCCGAATCACAGTGTGGCTTTCGACAGAACCGGTCTACCACTGATATGATATTCTCATTGCGACAAATGCAAGAAAAATGCCGTGAACAGAATCAACCACTGTTTATTGCCTTCATCGACCTCACAAAGGCATTTGATTTGGTCAGTCGTGAGGGTCTGTTCAAGGCACTAAAGAAGATTGGCTGCCCACCAACTCTTCTGTCCATTGTGGAATCGTTCCACACAGGCATGAAGGGTATAATCAAGTTTGATGGTGCAACTTCTGAAGAATTTGAAATCAAGAGTGGAGTTAAGCAAGGTTGTGTACTAGCTCCCACCCTCTTTGGAATATACTTTTCACTTCTACTGAAATATGCATTTCGTGATCAGGATGGTGGTATATACATTCACTCACGCTCAGATGGCGGCCTCTACAATGCTCAGAGATTGAAGGCTAAGACCAAAATTAGGAGGGTACTGATCAGAGAGTTGCTTTTTGCAGATGATGCTGCAGTTATGACCCACTCTGAGGAAGAATTGCAATGTATACTATCTGCATTCTCCAATGCTTGTTCTGAATTTGGTTTAACAATTAGCAAAAAGAAGACACAGATTATGTCACAAGGTGCACATGAGGTACCATCAATCTTTATTGACGACGCCGAACTAGAGATAGTAGACCATTTTACATATCTAGGATCAGTGGTAAATAGCAAATTATCCCTAGATCAGGAAATCAACATCCGGATTGGTAAGGCAGCAACAACAATGAACAGGTTAAGAAAAAGAGTCTGGGAGAACAGGAAGCTTACTGCCAAAACAAAAGTCCTTGTCTATCAAGCCTGTGTCCTTAGTACTCTTCTCTATGGCAGTGAAACCTGGACAACTTACTCACACCAAGAGAACAATTTAAACAGCTTTCATATGCGGTGTCTGCGAAGAATTCTTGGTATTAAGTGGCAGGACAAAATCACAAATACTGAAGTATTGGAAAGATCAGGTTGTGTGACAGTTTATTCCATGCTCAGTCTTCGTAGACTTAGATGGATAGGACATCTTAGGAGGATGGATGATGGTAGAATACCAAAGGATATCTTTTTTGGTGAATTACAGATGGGTAAGAGATCTCAGGGTCGGCCTCTACTACGATACAAAGATGTGTGTAAGCGGGACATGATTGATACAGGCATTGATAATGCACATTGGGAGCAAGTCGCCGCTGAACGTGTTGCATGGAGGGCAAATATCAGAAATGGAATAAAGTCAAAGGAGAAAATTATTGCAGAAAAGTCACACACCAAGCGTTTGAGACGTAAGATGGTGCATGATGGTGGAAATGACCACGTGTTCACATGCACCCACTGTGAACGGACATTTACAGCGCAAATTGGCCTTATCAGTCACACTCGCTACCGCCATAGTTAAAAGTTATTATGCCTTTTTAAAGCACAAACTATCGTCTGTCAAGACGGCAAGGTGCCAATGATATATGATATGAGTGTAATAGGAGATCTGCTAAGATGCATTACTTCAGCTTTGGCTGTATTTATATTCATATTGTATCTGTTGCATGTTGAACTCAGCTTATTAATATGATTTTGCAGTCTGCCCTCGTCGCTATAAAACAGTCACTGATCTTCTGCAAATAACAGTTGAGTGTAAGTAGCGTGCGAAAACTCGTCGAATATTAAAGACTCGGTATAAGGAAAGAACGCCCGTCTATACACATGTCCAGACAACCATTTCTTGATGACACTTCATACACACCAGGAAAGATCTAGAATCATACCGCACCGTCTATACACATGTCCAGACAACCATTTCTTGATGACACTTCATACACAACAGGAAAGATCTAGAATCATACCGCTCCGTCTATACACATGTCCAGACAACCATTTCTTGATGACACTTCATACACAACAGGAAAGATCTAGAATCATACCGCTCCGTCTATACACATGTCCAGACAACAATTTCTTGATGACACTTCATACACAACAGGAAAGATCTAGAATCATACCGCTCCGTCTATACACATGTCCAGACAACAATTTCTTGATGACACTTCATACACAACAGGAAAGATCTAGAATCATACCGCTCCGTCTATACACATGTCCAGACAACAATTTCTTGATGACACTTCATACACAACAGGAAAGATCTAGAATCATACCGCACCGTCTATACACATGTCCAGACAACAATTTCTTGATGACACTTCATACACAACAGGAAAGATCTAGAATCATACCGCTCCGTCTATACACATGTCCAGACAACAATTTCTTGATGACACTTCATACACAACAGGAAAGATCTAGAATCATACCGCTCCGTCTATACACATGTCCAGACAACAATTTCTTGATGACACTTCATACACAACAGGAAAGATCTAGAATCATACCGCACCGTCTATACACATGTCCAGACAACAATTTCTTGATGACACTTCATACACAACAGGAAAGATCTAGAATCATACCGCTCCGTCTATACACATGTCCAGACAACCATTTCTTGATGACACTTCATACACAACAGGAAAGATCTAGAATCATACCGCTCCGTCTATACACATGTCCAGACAACAATTTCTTGATGACACTTCATACACAACAGGAAAGATCTAGAATCATACCGCTTCCGTCTATACACATGTCCAGACAACAATTTCTTGATGACACTTCATACACAACAGGAAAGATCTAGAATCATACCGCTCCGTCTATACACATGTCCAGACAACAATTTCTTGATGACACTTCATACACAACAGGAAAGATCTAGAATCATACCGCACCGTCTATACACATGTCCAGACAACAATTTCTTGATGACACTTCATACACAACAGGAAAGATCTAGAATCAATACCGCTCCGTCTATACACATGTCCAGACAACAATTTCTTGATGACACTTCATACACAACAGGAAAGATCTAGAATCATACCGCTCCGTCTATACACATGTCCAGACAACAATTTCTTGATGACACTTCATACACAACAGGAAAGATCTAGAATCATACCGCACCGTCTATACACATGTCCAGACAACAATTTCTTGATGACACTTCATACACAACAGGAAAGATCTAGAATCATACCGCTCCGTCTATACACATGTCCAGACAACAATTTCTTGATGACACTTCATACACAACAGGAAAGATCTAGAATCATACCGCTCCGTCTATACACATGTCCAGACAACAATTTCTTTATGACACTTCATACACAACAGGAAAGATCTAGAATCATACCGCACCGTCTATACACATGTCCAGACAACAATTTCTTGATGACACTTCATACACAACAGGAAAGATCTAGAATCATACCGCTCCGTCTATACACATGTCCAGACAACAATTTCTTGATGACACTTCATACACAACAGGAAAGATCTAGAATCATACCGCTCCGTCTATACACATGTCCAGACAACAATTTCTTGATGACACTTCATACACAACAGGAAAGATCTAGAATCATACCGCTCCGTCTATACACATGTCCAGACAAACAATTTCTTGATGACACTTCATACACAACAGGAAAGATCTAGAATCATACCGCTTCGTCTATACACATGTCCAGACAACAATTTCTTGATGACACTTCATACACAACAGGAAAGATCTAGAATCATACCGCTCCGTCTATACACATGTCCAGACAACAATTTCTTGATGACACTTCATACACAACAGGAAAGATCTAGAATCATACCGCTCCGTCTATACACATGTCCAGACAACAATTTCTTGATGACACTTCATACACAACAGGAAAGATCTAGAATCATACCGCTCCGTCATAGTTATCGAACCTATAAACAGGAAGTCACCGCCAGGGCAATCTGTGTCGCCTGATTAAGTACACAACATTGCAATTTCAAAGTTTGCAACAACAAAATCGTTATTTCTGGTTTTATATTCTCCAGATTTGGCAGCATCAATTAGTTTTGACTAGAGGGACTTGTTTACTTTCGAAAATTATAAAACGCGACAGATTGGATAAAGCTTCTCCGAAAACATAAAGCTAGTTAGTTCTGTCTCGAGCTAACGTTCTTGTAAACCAATAAGCGATTGAGTCTGAGGGAGTTACAGTACAGTAACTGTTATTTAGAGCAAATGAAGTTACTCTAATGTTACAGTGGGGATTTCATCGTTATCCTGTACCATCTCCGCAGAGTGGGTTGATGAGACTGGATCTTCAGAAATTTCTTTACAAAGTTTTCTTTGTACAGTCTTCTGGGTTGTATGATGGTTATGTTTTGATATTGTTTGTCGGCTTAAATCTTTGATGGCATCTGGGTCTTTATAATATTATCTGTCCCCTCCCCCTCCCTCCTTAACTAACTCTCTGAGTCGCTCACTCCCTCCCTAACTCCATACCTATCTATATTTGTATCTAGTTATCTACCTACCTATCTTTATACCTATCTATTTACCTTGCTATCTACATACCTACTTACCTACCTACCTACTTATCTACCTTATAAAAAATTATATATCTATATATCTATCCTTATATCCTATCGTGTATGATAGCAGAGAGGTAAGAAGGGCAAAATGTCAGAAAGCCTTCATTCTTAACTCTTTGAAAATAAAATTCGTTTGTTCGCGCCTTCCTTCCTTCCACCCACCCACTTACCCACCCATCTAATTACGTAACTATCTTGTAATCTATTTATATATCTATTTATCTATCATTCTATACTATAATGTATGAGAGCAGAAATATAAGAAGGGCAGATTGTTAGATGGGCCTGCGTGTACAATTCTTAAAGCTTTGAAAATAAAGTTCGATCCTTCCTTCCACCGCCTCGCCACATCCATTTATTTACCTACCTACCTACCTATCTTCCTACCTACTTACTTATCTACCTACTTACTTAACTACCTACCTCCGCAATGTGTGCATGCCTGTCTGTCTGCTCGTATTCCGTTACTTCATTTCTACCACCACTCATTTTTTCAGACAACTTTTCTACCAAAGCAGTTACCACGCCATATGCACTCTAGCCTTGTTAATTTCTTGACCAGAATCAGTTACGCTTGTCTTGACTGTAAGATGTATACTTCTGTTGTGGTAGACTGTGGCGACTGACAGACATCCAGGGTTGTGGAAATAAGTGCTTGTCCAGGCCAGTCGGAATCTTACTTCTAGAGTTGGTATTCTTTTATCACTATCATCATGCCCAATAGGCGTGGGTGGTCTTGGTTTGTCATCTCTCGTGATTGCCAGAGTTGAGTTGAGATGAGTTGAGTTGAGATGAGTTGCGTTAAGATTAGATGAGTTGTGTTGAGCTGAGCTGAGCTGAGATTAGTTGAATTTAGATGAGTTGAGTTGAGATGAGTTGAGATGAGATGAGTTTAGCTGAGATGAGATGAATTGAGCTGAGTTGAGATGAGTTGAGTTGAGATGAGTTGAGTTGAGTTGAGTTGAATTGAGATGGATTATACGAGTTGAGATGAGATGAGTTGAGTTGAGATGAGTTGAGTTGAGTTGATATGAGATGAATTGAGTTTAGTTGAGATGAGTTGAGTTGAGATGAGTTGAGATTAATTGAATTGAGTTGAAATGAGTTGGGTTGATTTGAGTTGAGATGAGTTGACATTAGTTGTGTTGACGTGAGATGAGATGAGATGAATTGTGATGAGTTGAGTTGACTTGAGATGAGTTAAGATGAGTTGAGTTGAGATTAGTTTGTTGACATGAGTTGAGATGAGATTAGCTGAGATTAGTTGTGTTGAGTTGAAATTATATGAGTTGAGTTGACATGATATGAGATGAGATGAGTTGAGATGGTTTGAGCTGAGTTCAGATGAGCTGAGATGAATTGAGGTGAGATTAGATGGGATTAGTTGTGTTGAGTTGAGATGAGTTGAGTTGAGGTGAATTGAGTTGAGATGAGTTGAGTTAAGTTGAGATGAGTTGACATGATTTGACATTAATTGTGCTAAGTTGAGATGAGATGAGTTGAGATGAGTTGAGGTGAGTTGAGTTGAGATGAGTTAAGTTGAGATGAGTTGAGATGATTTGACATTAATTGTGTTGAGTTGAGATGAGATGAGATGAGTTGAGTTGAGGTGAGTTGAGTTGAGATGAGTTAAGTTGAGATGAGTTGACATGATTTGACATTAATTGTGTTGAGTTGAGATGAGATGAGATGAGTTGAGTTGAGGTGAGTTGTGTTGAGCTGAGTTGAGTTGAGATGAGTTGAGTTAAATTGAGATGAGTTGAGATGTTGTTGTTGTTTGTGTTGTTTGTGTTCGTTGGCTTGAGCTCCAACGTGAAGTCCTGTATGTCGGATGAAGGCATCCTGTTGTCCAACATCAATGTGATGTCATACAGGACCTGAGGTTTGCGTGAGTATCCGTTGTCCCATGTCTGGCTTATTGGTGTGCAGACTGGTGGTTCCTCGCCATACAGGCCGACACTCTCCGACTTCGGAGGAGTCGGCGATCCTACTGACTTTAGCCAGGACCCCGAAGGGACCTGTTGCCCAGGGCGCTCGACGAGGACGCGTCAATAGGTCTTGGCCAGTATATAACCCGGCCCTGGTGCCTTGGAAACACCTTTGCGTCCCATGAGTTGAGATGATTTGACATTAATTGTGTTGAGTTGAGATGAGTTGAGATGAGTTGAGTTGAGGTGAGTCAAGAACCGACATCACAGCACACGGGGCATTCCCAAAGGTGTTCACTTCTCATCTTCAACAGCCAGAGTCCCGTGCCCCTCAGAGTCATGAATCAGCTCTGCGGTCTTGTCCTAAATACCCCATGTAGTCAAACCATCCATGTATCTATCTCTCTGTCTTCTCCTTGCCCTCTTCCTATCAAGTTTTCCAGGTATTATTAAATTATTTCTCCGCATGGTTGCATGGCATTTACATGACGTCGTAGTCGACTCCAGCATTTTTGGGCTACTTGTGATTCCTGGATAGTTTACGTTCAGTAGTTTGCCATTACTTTCGGAACGGCTGGCACTTATACCATTGTATGGAAAAACCAGCGGCCTTCTTCCAAATCACCCTCAGCTGTGTTTCGTACGGGGTATGTAGGATTACGAATTGCGTTCGTTAACTCCTTCGCCACAGAGCCGGACAACGCATAACGTGTCCGAAATATATTGACTGTCCACATCTTTCATTTATTTATTTAAAATCTCTCATTCGTGTTTCTTTTAGTCCACGGTATTGTTTGTATTTTTTGTTTGTTTAGAAACTACATTACTGTCACGGAAAAAACTGCAGTTTAGTGATTCCTTGATAACTTACATATTAAAATACAAGGAGGAGGGTTAACCATTGTGTACGTCATTCTGAGAGGAAGGAATAAAATTAACGATCATTGACCTACGAATATAAAAATGGGATCCAGGTGTTCGCCGAGTTCATTGCTTGACGATCTGACCGGGCACGGGAAACGGTAAGATCGCTGTCAGAGCCTAGCTACGCAGCAACATCGTTACGGCACCCGGCGGACAAGAGTTGTCGGCTGGCGAGATGGTTACCTGACACGCGACCAGCGCTGACGACAGACGCACGCAAAGCCACGTGACCCCACCAGAGGCAGTGGGACAGTGTGCGTGATAGCTTAGACCAAGCTGGGACAGGACTCTGAACGGACGTGTGTGACGAGAGCAAGGCGTTTGTGTGAATCTCCGTGGTTGTAAGCTGAACGACTGATATCTTGAGCGCCAGACCTATGAGCTGTAATGTGGTTGTGAGTTATATGTTGTACATTGCTGTAATTATCGTTATGTATTTAATGTGGCAATAAATCCATAGAACTTGTGTTGCTGTGTCTTACGTCGAATCACGTTATACTGTACTGTCTCACATGTGTTAGCCAACGAGCCTAATAGAAGATCCTGACATGTGTGGACGTGGGTTGCTCGTCTTTATTTAAGAACCTAATATATTTAGACGTGTGTTGTTCGTCTTTGTTATTTAAAACTATAATTCTTGTACTTGTAAAATTTGTCAAGGTTATAGTGATGTACATGTGATCGGAAAAGTCTCAGTGTGATCCATTACTACATTGTCTAAATATGTTTAAGATCATTAGTAAATGTACAGTACATATTGTTTGATCCTGTAAACGTGTTAAACATTTGTGATTTGTGAAAATTGTCACCGTTTGACCTTGTCAACATTGTGATTTTGCCGCCATTTTGACCTTGTCGCCATCTTGTAAACTTGATGTCTTTGTCCTTACTGAATGTCATCTTGATGTAAGTGATGTGTCATCAATGTTATTGAGTGTTCAAATACAGATAGATTGTCTTTGTTTATTGAGTTTGTGGAACGCAAAGAGTTTTGGAAAGAGTGTAACTTCTGTTGAAAGAAACACTGTTGACGACAAATTTACGACATACAATTATACTCAACGCCATCCAAACCTAATCAACACTTAGTGACTTACAGGCACACACCAACAAACACACGCTAACTTATTTCTCTCCAAAAACAAAGCAGGTTTTTGCGTACCATCCATAACCCTGCCGTAGAGGTCATTAGTGGTTCTGAAGTACGACCTTACAGTTTTCTAGCCCGATTGCCCAACCATTCGTCACCATATCCAAGGGCACTTGAGTATATTTTTCTTCACTTTAACTTTACGTATGCATTAGTGGGCACGCATCGTATAGTCAAATCAATTGTAAGTTATTTTTCTACTAACCATTTACAACATATTTTGTGTGGTTGATTTTCATTGACATATTTTCTCCATCATGTCGTCATTATTTGATTTCATCGATATGGGTTTAAAATTAAAGTTAGAAGGTGATGAATTAACACAATGGAGTGAGAAGAAATACGCTGAGTACTGTGAACGCGAAGATAGAGCAGCTGAAAGAGCTGCCAAGCAAGCAGAGGCAGAAACAGCCTTGAAACATGCTGAAGTTGAAAAAGCTGCCAAGCAGATAGAAGCAGAAACAGCTTTGAAACAAGCAGAGATTGAACAGCATTTAAGAAAGCAGAGATTGAAAAAGCTGCCAAGCAAGTAGAGGCTGAAACAGCATTAAAGCAAGCTGAGATAGACAGTGAACTTAAGAAAGCAGAAATAGCAGCTCAGAGTAAGAGAGAAGAACTTGAATTACAATTGAAAATTAAACAACTCGACACTGAGACTGCAATGGATAAAGAGTCAAAGAAATCTGAAAGACTGGAAAAAGAAAACCAGTATAAGAAGTACCAAGGTATCGTTCGTAACTATACCTCGGGTGACTGCATAGCAGCCTTTACCCAAAATTTTGAGACATTAATGGAACATTACCAAGTTCCACTTTCGGAATGGAATATTTTATATATGAGGAGTCTATCTGGGGAACCTCTTAAAGTCATTGAAACCATCCCCAAAGACCTCAGAAAAGAGTACCATTACATTAAATCTAAAATAATGGCACATTTCATGTTAGATGAGGCAGGGTACAGAGAACAATTCAGTAAACTGAGTCCAAAATCAACTCAAACGTTCTCTGACTACCTCTGTTTAGTCCGAGACATTTTCAGCAAATGGACTTCATCAGCCAAAATTAACAAAAATTATGATAAATTAGAAGATCTCATTATTCGAGATAAAGTTATTTCTTCTATCCCATCATCTTTTTCTAAGTTCTTGCAGGAGAATGAATGCACAAGTGTGGAAGAAATGGAAAGACGTGGGTCGGCCTATTATACGGCAAATAAACAGTGTTTTGCCACTGAAGCTACTGACAGTAACTGGGTAGCAGCAGCCAACTATGAGAAAAACTATAGTAGGCAAAAACCAAACAGGCCTACCTCTGAAAAATTTAGACATTGTGTTCACTGTAAAATGTCTCACTATTTGAACGAGATGTGCGATAAGAACCCAGGGTACCCAACATACTTGCAAAATATGGTAAACAGACAAGACAGAGAACGTAAATCGTTCAAAAGTGCACGTAAATGTTTTCTCTGCAAGGCTTACGGTCACCATCGCATGGATTGTAGAGGCAGGCATATGACCAACAAAGCCAATGCCGCCTTGTTCGATAGTTCAGCGTCAGAAGACGAAAATACAGAAAAACATCCTGTACATGCAGCACAGGCTTGTGATGCATTTAGTTCCAACACATGCACTGTCTGTAATACCTTCTTTGAAAATGGTATCTTAACATGCGGGCACGCCATCCCTATTGCTAATGAGGAAGGTAACTTAGTAATAGACTCAAAAGGCAAATTAGACATCTATCACGGGTATGTTAATGGCAAGTTTGCTACAGTACTTCGCGACACCGGGAGTACACTTATTGGCCTGAAAACAACATTCATAACACCTACAGACTACACAGGTAGACACATCACATGTAGAACATTTTCAGGCAATATTGAAAAATATCCATTAGCTTGGGCATACATCGAAACACCATTCCTCACCGGGAAAGTAAAAGTCGCAGCACTTACAAACCCAGTGTGCGATATAATCATAGGAAATTTACCTGAGGTGAATGACAAACCTCATAACCATGACATAACATCACTATGTATTAATGATAACACATCACCACCAAATGTCATTGAAAATGTCATATCACCTGTTGAATGTATGTTAGCTAATGCAGCACTAAGTTCTCATCACATCATTGACGATATCATTCCATCATCATCTGATGTCATTGAGTGTGTGAACGCAGTAACAAGAGCTACTGCTAGAGTGCAAGATGAAAGTAACCAAACTGAGGCTATTCAAATGCTTAGCCCAGAAGTACCACCTAGTGACTCTATGAAGGAAACATTCATAACAGCTCAAAAAGCTGATCCTTCACTGTCAAAGTATTTTGACCTGATCGGCAAAAAGCCAAGAGTAACCAAAAATGCTAAATGGCATTTTGCTTTATACAATGATATACTCACCAGGTACTACACCAAAGGTGACGTTACAACAAAGCAAACTGTGTTACCAACTACTTATCGCAAGCAAGCGTTACATCTTGCTCACGATATACCTTTTGCAGGTCATATGGCATATGTTAAAACCAGGTCAAGACTATTGACACAGTTTCATTGGCCAAAATTCTGTAATGACATAAAAACATATTGCAGAAGTTGTGATACATGCCAGAAACTGGTAAAGAAAGGTAAACACCCACAGGCAAAGTTACAAGTCACTGACTTAGCCAGTCGACCTTTTGAAAAATTATCAGTTGACATTGTGGGCCCTCTTAGTCATACAACTACTAGAGGGAATAAATACATTCTAACAATTATTGATCAATGTAGCCGCTGGCCGGAAGCTATTCCGCTAAAGAACATTACTGCCAACGATATCATGGAAGTGTTCTTCCATATTTTCTCCCGAATTGGGTTTCCAGATACTATCCAGTCTGATAGAGGCACTCAGTTTATCGCCGCATCCACTCAAGCTTTCACTAAAATGTTAGGAGTGAAGCAAGTCTTCAATACCCCCTATCATCCTCACTCGAGCGGGATTATAGAAAAGCTTAACGGGGATCTGAAGCACATGCTAGCCAAAGTAACTCAAGATCACCCCAATAACTGGGATGTATATTTACCAGCTGTCCTTTTTGCTTATCGCGAGGTACCACATTCTAGTACCGGTTTCTCTCCTTTTGAACTCATCTATGGTGCCAAACCACGCGGCCCATTAACAATTTATCACCAAATGTTAACAGATTCCACTCCAGTATTGAAACCCATATCATCATTTGTGTATGTAACATCATTGCGTGAAAGGATAATGAAATCATGTGAAATTGCTAAAAATGCACTAAAACTATCTGGTGCTACTTACAGACAATACGCAGACAAAGGTAACAGGACTATAACATTGACAGCTGGACAGGACGTTCTACTACTACTACCTAGTGACAGACAGCTACTGACAGATTCTTGGCAGGGACCTTTTAAAGTGACAAGACAAATCTCTCCTGTTGACTACGAAATCCTAATAAAAGACAAACACAAAATATTTCACATCAATATGCTAAGACCATACTACAACAGAGACAACGAACAAGACGATACGACAGCTTGCACCGTGATAATAGATCACGAAGATGACGATTCTAGCGACGAGATTCCAACACCTACATTAGACACGACAAACTGCTTGAAGGAGATCAAGATCAATCCAAACCTAAGTCAAGCAGAGACAAACAGTTGCAAACAGTTGATACAAGAGTACAACACCATCTTTTCAGACAACCCAGGACAAACAGAATTAGTACAGCATCACATCACACTCACATCAAACACACCCATAAGATGCAGACCATACACCATACCATTACATTACAAGGAACAACTACATCAGGAAATCATCAACTTAGAAAAAAACAACATCATCAGACGATCCCTATCAGACTTCTCTTCACCCATGGTCATTGTACGTAAAAAGGACAACACAATACGACTTTGCATTGATTACAGAAAACTGAACAAAATAACTGTTTTAGATCTTGAACCAATGGCAAATACGGACGATCTTCTGACAGAACTGACTGACGCTAAGTTCTTCACGACCCTTGACATGTCTAAAGGTTACTGGCAGATTGCTGTACATGAAGACAGCAGACATCTAACAGCTTTCGCCACGCCTTGGGGACTGTACGAATGGTGCAAACTTCCATTTGGGCTAGTCAATGCCCCAGCCACATTTGTACGCATGACACGACTCCTCCTATCTGACATTCCTAATATAGTTTGCTATATTGACGACATCTGTGTCCATACAGAGACAATGACGGAACATATAAAGATACTGGAACAGACACTAGAACGTATCAGACAGCACGGACTGACAGTGAAACCTTCAAAGGTGAGCATGGCTTACCAAGAGATATCATTTTTGGGGTACAGAATATCCAATGGCTTTGTCATGACAGACAACAAAATTGTCTCCAAAATTCTAAAACTGTCACTTCCAACAAATAAGAAACAAGTCCGCAGTTTGTTGGGACTTATTAATTATTACAGAAACTTTATTCCTGATTTTTCAGAGCTGAACTGAGGTTTTTTCTAACTTACTAACCAAGAATAAACCCGAAAAAGTTGTAAACGATGAATGCCTACGAAATGCATTTGATAAAGTTTTGGCACACTTTTCTGATAAGAATTCACCTAATCTCATCCTTAAATTGCCCAACATTCGTTTACCTTTCAGATTGAGAACAGATGCTAGCTCCATTGCGATCGGTGCAGTCCTATTGCAGGAATACAACGACATCCTGCATCCCGTTTGTTTTCTATCAAGAAAACTAAGGCCCCGAGAGCGGGCATGGTCCATTCCGCAATTAGAAGCATTGGCCTTAGTAGAAAGTGTGACGAAGCTGTCCAGATATCTTCTAGGACGTCACTTTATCATCGAAACTGACAACAGTCCATTACGGTATATAAATTCCGCAGTACCATCAAATAATATGATTGCTCGCTGGTCCTTGAAGCTTCAGAATTTCAGTTTTGAAGTTCGCCATATTCCCGGCAGAATGAATACAATCGCCGACCTTTTGTCCCGTTGTCCGACAGACCCAGTAAGCAATGTCTGAGTGCACTGTGTAATATTACACTCAGCCCAACACAGCCACCAATGAGTGAATTTTTTTTCCATTCACCTACTGTGTAAGGTCTATAATTAAAATTGTGATACGGTTTAGAAACCGACATGTATAATATACTTATTTTAATCAAGTCATGTAATGAGTGTAGTATAATTGTGTAGTGTGTGTTAGAATGAGAACAATATTAATTGTATATATACACCAACAACAATGTCACAGACGCTTAACCACTTACCAGAAGCGAACTTTACCATTGTGACATTTGTGAGTGATTTTCTTCACCGTGATATTTTAACATGTGCAAATGTGGACCGAACATTGACTCCTACACCACCTCTGCAGCGAATTTAATCCAAATTGTTCGACGTTTGAACATCAGAAATAAGAACAGTCGATCTTTATCCAGAAGTTGTGAACACATCGGAAATAAGAACATTCCATCATAATCCGTTGTGATACTATAACATCAGACACGAACTGTGAGAACATTTTACTATCCGTTCCGAAATAAAACCGGATCATTTGTGTTCAGACAGTGTAACATCAACCAAATTTTGCGTTTCGTGTATATTTCCGGTGTAATTTAAAAAGTCTAGCAAAATTAGCAGACGACATACAAAATTTCAAAAATTTATGACACTTGTAAAATCCTTTTGAATCTATAAAATATAATATACCAATTGGGTACTTATTTATTTTGATTAGTGTAATCTTAGAATCATATCTTGATTAATGTATTCATATTACCGACTTTTTCTCGTTAATATGAAGAAACGTCAAGCAATGACGCTAAGAAATTAAATAATTATTGTAATGTATGGAATTTCTTAAATGTCAAAATTACTTCCCTTGCATTTGTGAATTACATCAAGGGCCATAATTTGAAACATATTCATTAATGTATATTGTATAGATAGACATTTTGTTGCTCAAATGGTTAGCACAGCAGGTAGGCGTCCACCAAGCATGTCATAGAGCTGCCAACATTGCAAACCAACATAAGAACTCCTGACCAAATGAGGGCAGAGTTTAAGTGTTTAATACGACTAAATACAAAGCCGTATTTCAGTCTGGCTAGATGGTTGTTGCAAAACAATCATATTATTACGTTTTTTTCAAATAGCTGCGAGGTAGATGCGTGAAGCTGGTGCTACTGATCTGACTGGGTATTATTGCAATGAAGGTAACCAGGCATCAGGGGGATGAAACCTGAATTGTGTTAAAAGTTGTACTTCATTTGTCATTTCAATGCAACTTACATTTTTTTTGTATATATTTCTATGCCTTATATGTATTTTCATGCATAACACTGGGAAAAAGTAGTCTCTGACATGAAATTAACACTACCCCAGTATATACATACATCATGAATGAAAGATGGCATCTTTCATTGAGGTACCCGGGGAGAATGTCAGAGCCTAGCTACGCAGCAACATCGTTACGGCACCCGGCGGACAAGAGTTGTCGGCTGGCGAGATTGTTACCTGACACGCGACCAGCGCTGACGACAGACGCACGCAAAGCCACGTGACCCCACCAGAGGCAGTGGGCAGTGTGCGTGATAGCTTAGACCAAGCTGGGACAGGACTCTGAACGGACGTGTGTGACGAGAGCAAGGCGTTTGTGTGAATCTCCGTGGTTGTAAGCTGAACGACTGATATCTTGAGCGCCAGACCTATGAGCTGTAATGTGGTTGTGAGTTATATGTTGTACATTGCTGTAATTATCGTTATGTATTTAATGTGGCAATAAATCCATAGAACTTGTGTTGCTGTGTCTTACGTCGAATCACGTTGTACTTGTACTGTCTCACATGTGTTAGCCAACGAGCCTAATAGAAGATCCTGACAATCGCGCTGGGGGAAACTTCGACACCGGACAAACACAGCGGGAGACGGTGATCAGAGAATAGATTTCTTTGAAGTGCGACCAACGATGAACGGAGGAACAGCGTAACAACGGAGAGAAACGAACAACTAACCAATACGTGATTTCACCGCTTTTTGATGGGCAGGATACGGCAAATTTGATTGTAGATCAAACAATCAACGGAGGAGTGAACACTTGTTATAAATAGTAACAACTGGGGTTTCTGATTAGTGTGTGTTCAAAACTGGGCTGAATGATATATGCTTCCTGAGTGGGGAAAGAAATACACGCCCCTAAGGGTCGAAAGAATATGGGATATTAGTGTGTTATTCGCTAGTGTATTTCGATTCCAGGAGGATAAGTGAATAGATAAGGTATTAGAATCTTAGTGTAATAGTAGCATAGGGATATAGGTGTTTGTTCTTAACGTGTGAAATTGCATTCGTTTATCTAGTCGTGTAAACTTTAGTGCACTCAGAAATCGTATGTCCGTATGTTTTCGGAGGCTTTTCAGTATGGCTAGAGAAGGACTCTCACATAAGAAAATTATATGAAGCAGACGCATATCACCAGATTACCTATCTTCTCCACAGGTTCCAATCCCCCTATTGAAATCAGAGAAGAGATGAAGGTTACTGCACTTGAGCAAATAAAGTACCTACTTAGAACCAACAAGAACATAGACATGGTTTAATATGAAGAAGTGATAACTTAACGTCAAATACAGAACACTGTATGCTCAAACGGATATACAACTAAAACCCTTAAAAGGAAAAGACGTTAACCTGTGGCAAGCAGGGATACTTAAAACTGCATGCAATTGCACTGTGCCGAAACATTAAACTTTATTAACAATAGACATGGTGTAGAACATTCATAGTAACTCTAGACAATGTTGGATAGTGGCGGTGTGTATTCAGAGGTGGATTATAATACCTTCCAAAACGGGAAATATATGAACTTCAGTGACTTACCAAATCGGATTATTTTCTGGTGATAAGACATTGAACAGTTGTTTTCTTCAAGAATTGGATTAAGTCCAGACTCAAGCAGGAGGAGATCATTCAGGGTGAGATCACTCCATTTCTGTGTGTGCTGTCCTGTGTTTTGGCCGACAGAAAAGGCGAGAAGAACTACGGCACATACGAAGTCAACCGTCCTATCTTGCATTCACACTAGCAGACAATACCAACTACATATACACAGTCCATACATACACCAGACATAGTTTTAATTAATAAATCTTTTATTTATTGTTGAAAGGAACTGTTGTCGGAGTATGTGTTGAGGGAATAACCGAGAGAGTGAAAGAAATAGATATATGGAAGGGAAGACAGAAGGGAGGAGTGTAGACAGAAGTCAGTCAATAATCCCAACAGATAATAAGTTTGAAGATGTGCTTGTTGATTCCACATTCCTCCCGGGAAAACAACTGACAATTACTACTGTCATAAGTTGTTTCTCGGCTTATCTGCTTATTATGCACTCTTCGCTCAAGTTGGTAAAAATAAATAACTCGCTAGAACTAGAAGCAATAATAATGCTGTCAAATCCACACACGAAAAATAGATTGAAATTGCTGCCCTCAACATACATTGAAAGTCGGACAGACTTTTTGATAATTCAAATATGTCAACAGAAAAGTAATGATGCATTTCTAGTAATTAGGTCAATAAGCTCCAGAGAAATAGGAGTAATAAAAAAACAATTCAAAACTAACAACAATGTTAAATGTACCAAGATTATGTCCTCAAAATAACTACATTTGGACAGGCTTATGACCCAAAATGATAATTGCGTTTCAGATAAGTTAGCGAAATAAAATATTTCTTTTACTTAATTAACATTATCAATTTTAATATTCTTGTTTCTGCTAATGGGTCTCTTTAGACCGCTCTTTCGTGTCTATTATTTTCTCTCTGGAAAGAGGTCAGCTTTATGGCATGAGTACCAGTGCAATGAGGTCGGTCTTCTTGTCTTTAAAAATGTATTAAAGAGCATAGCTGGTGTCTATACAACTTTTGCAATCTTCTGTGCCATAAAGCCATGACAGTTGCATCGTCTGTAAAACTACTGAAATCATGTATTTCCTACAACAGAAAGGCCAACTACCGCCGTCTGTATAACTACTGCAATAATTAATTTCCTCAACAGACAGGCCAACTACCACCGTCTGTACAACAACTGCAATCATTTATTTTCTTCAACAGAAATGGCAACTACCGCCGTCTGTACATCTACTACAATAATCTGTTTCTTACATCAGAAATGTCAACTATCGCCGTCTGTACAACTACTGCAATCATCTATTTCCTGCAACAGAAAGAAAAGTACAGTCGCCTTTACAACTACTGCAATAATTTATTTCTTACAACAGAAAGGTCAACTACCGCGGTCTGTACAACTACTGCAATCATTTATTTTCTACTACAGAAAGAAAACTACAGCCGTCTTTACAACAGCTGCAAAAATCTATGTCCTATAATAGAGAAGAAAAAAAAAAAACTACCGACGTCTGTACAACAACATGAATCATCTGTTTCCCACAACAATGAAAGACATAATGTAGTTCTAACTTTTACATTTGCAGTTTTTCCTCCCATGTTTTGCTGTTGTGTTTCTTGCTACCCTACCCACCCACCCTCTCTCTCTCTCTCTCTCTCTCTCTCTCTCTCTCTCCTCTCTCTCTCTCTCTCTCTCTCTCTCTCTCTCTCTCTCTCTCTCTCTCTCTGTTGTTTGATAATTACTTTGACGTCAAACCATCGGATGATTTTCGTTTCTCAGACTCGTACAAGAACTTCTATCTTAGATCTGCCTTCACTTTGTTCTGAGCTAATCAAGTTGGCTTAACGTCATAATACGGTTGTTTGTGTATGATAATGAGGTTGTTTGTGTATGATAATGAGGTTGTTTCGAGTGATAGATTAGAGATGACTGTAGTTGTCGGAGTTTCACTTCGTTAATTATCATCATCATCTGCCATGCTTGGGCGGTTATGTTTCGCCATCTCACACGATCACCAGAGTCGTGGATCAGCTTTGTGTCCTTGCCTCGACCATCCCACGTGGCCAAGCCATCAAGATATCTACCTGCCTGTCTTCTATATGCTCTTTCCTCATCAATCTTGCCAGCTGTCAGCAACTTCTCTAATCTATTTCTTCTCATAATGTGCCCAGAAAATCTTGACTGAAATAGACATACTTTGGCCATATTAAACGGTGCTGTGGTTTGAAAAGAGTACTGATGGGAGGCATGGTTTCTTGGAGAAGAGGAAGGCGCCGACCAGCTGTAAAACGAGGTAACTGTACGATTCAAATTCCATGTAATTTTCTCTGCCTCCCTCTTCTGGAAGGTCCTGCCTTCAACGTAATCCTTGGTTGGCTGGTTATTATTGTTTCCTTAACTGTTGACATGTTGTTGGCTGGTTATTATTGTTTCCTTAACTGTAGACATGTTGTTGGCTGGTTAGATTTCACAACTAACATTTTCTGCCAGCTGGGGTAGCCAGCCCGGTCACCAACCACCCTTAGTCGCCTATTACGACATGCATGGTAACCTACAGTGATTCTATTCGTTGCTTCCCTTAAGTGTCACGGTCACACAAGGGTGGGAAATCCGATTCTCCCTTGTCTGCCTTTCATGTCGTAGATTAGCATAGGGCCTCAACCCATTCACACACTCAACCAACTCACACACTCAACCAACTCACACACTCAACCAACTCACACACTCAACCAACTCACACACTCAACCAACTCACACACTCAACCAACTCACACACTCAACCAACTCACACACTCAACCAACTCACACACTCAACCAACCCACACACTCAATCACCTCACACAATCAACCAACTCACACACTCAATCACCTCACACACTCAACCCACTCACACACTCGACCAACTCACACACTTAATCAACTCACACACTCGCCCGTCGACCAACAGATAAGCGGTTCGATCCCTAGCTGTGCAAATTCCAATTTTTCAAAATTAGCTTGGACTCCCAGGTTGACCCAGCCTAGGGTAGGTACCACAAATGCCTGGGAAGTAAAGGCGGCCAGGATTAGACTGACATCTTCAGCCACTGGGCGCCGTTGGTCTATACAAATATGGGGCTAGAACCATGTACCCGATGTAACTTAAGGCGTGAGAGTTCAGCTAAGAACCAACATCCCTGCACTCAAGACATTCCCACACGTGCTCCGTCCCCTCGTTCAACAGCCAGCGAGGAGTCACACTACTAATCGTTCCCACCGCTATCTGATTGAAAGTTATCCTGGTCTTCCCTCTCAGTTTTGAGATTTGTACAGAGCCCCTACCGATTCCCCGCTATATCGTTCTCTCCACATACGGGTGCCCAGTCTGTTCCACCTCTCCCTTGTCCGTATGAATTTGGAACCCATAGGTGCATTCCCTGCCAGCCTATCAGCCTGTTCATTCTCTCTCACCCCCACATTGCCATGGCATAAATACCATACAATTATCACAATCTGTGACCTCTGAAGCGAGGCAATTCTACACTTAACATTCCTTTTTCAACCTTCCTAAGCATACATGGCATGGACGAGATAGGAACACTGAGCTGATCCACGACACTGGTGATCGAGTGAAATGGCGAGTCATGACCGCCCACGCTTTCCGGCATGGCACATGATTGATTGATTGAAGCATACATCCTGAGTCAGAAATGAATACAATGTGTGTTGCAGTGGTACCTCCAACCATCGGAATTCTGCTGTGACTGCTTCCACCTCCATTCTCGTGCTGGAGGTTATAGTCTCATATGCCAGACTCTCCGTAAGAAGGGTCCTTGACTTTTTTTTTCATTCAACGAACTCACGTCAAGTCCTTATAGATCTGCTAAATGTTGACTGGGTCAAGGTTGCTAAATCAAGGTTGACTGGATCAATGTTGACTGGATCAAGGTTGATTGGATCAAAGTTAACTGGATCAAGGTTGACTGATTCAAAGTTGACTGGATCAAGATTTACTGGATCAAGGATGACTGGATCAATGTTGACAGGATCAAAGTTGACTAGATCAAGGTTGACTGGATCAAGGTTGACTGGATCAAGGTTGATTGGATTAATAAGCAACATTTTCTGCGGGGTGAGATAGCCATTGCCCACACCAACCTTCAATAATCCCCTCTTACAATATGCATGGTCGGTTACTGTACCGTTATTCCTTCCTTCTCTCTTAAGGGCTTCCGATAACACACGGGAGGGCGATTGGATTACTGGCTCATAACTTCCACTAATCAATCCATCAATCCTAGTTAAAGTGAACTTCATGTCCTATACAGCACTTCGCAGTCAACCCCATCATTGTTTTGATTTTATGTAATTTAATAGGCAATTTATACGATTAGCAGTTTCCTATTGCATTCCAAACCACCGACGCTCTTACCATGAAAACCGACGCAAAGCGGTCTGCTTCTAAAGCGACTACGGTTCATTTCGAACCCTCGGATGGATGTGTCGAGGAATTGTGAAACACTCTCACTACCCCTTAAGCCAAGTCTAGTAGCCCAGAAAACCATGAACTACTGAAATATATACACTGGCCAACCTGGCACATTTGCCCTCTTCTGTATATTTCCCGCGCTATAGAGGACTAGCTATAACATTAGACCTGTCTGTCTCTTTAATTGCGTAAGCCAAGCTGATTTATAAAGTAACACATCCAGGCGTGTAGTATACCACGTGACAAGAGAACTCCTGGGGTCTGGGTGTCCTTAGAAATTGAGTCTAGATTCCTGATATCCTTAAGTAATCCAATTACCAGGTGCCAGTTGCAACCCCCAGCCTTAATCACGGAGCTAAGTGTAGCACCGTGAGAAGCTAAGCAGGTTTGTGGGGTTCGGTGAAGGATGTGTTCACTGTGGTAGTGGTTAGTGAAGGTGTGTGGTTGTGGGAGTGGTTAGTGAAGGTGTGTGGTTGTGGGAGTGGGAGAAGGGGAGACAGGGAGAGAGATGGAGGAGGTAGGGTGAGATGTATTGGGGGAGACAGATGGTGAGAAATAAGAGGAGAGAGGGCGTGAGACAAGGAGAAACAGGGTGGGAGATACGGGGGAGGGGGGAGGTGATAGCAAGAGAGACTGGGGAAGGTAGAGCGAGAGATGGGGTACAGGAGAGATGGCGAGAGAGATTAGAGGAGACAGCGAGAGATACACGGGTAGATAAGGCGAGAGATGGATAGATAGTGGGAGTCGGCGAAAAAGACTCGGAGATATTGGGGGATAGACAGGAAATAGTGCGGGAGAGACAGTGGAGATAGGATGCAACAGACATATGGCGAGAGACAGAAGGAGAGAGAATACATGGTGAGACATGTAGGTGTAGACCGATGGAGATAAACAGAGGAGACAGTAAGAAAGTATGGGGAGAGCGGGTGAGACAGAGCGAGACATATAGAGGGAAACTGATTGAGAGATAGAGTGGTGGACAGTGTGAGAGACAAGAAGAATTATAGCAGGAAATACGGAGTAGTAGAGCAGAGCAAGAGAGGCGAAAAAGACAGTGAGAGATTGAGTACAAGAGGAGACTGTGAGAGATTGAGTACAAGAGGAGACTGTGAGAGATTGAGTACAAGAGGAGACAGTGAGAGATTGAGTACAAGAGGAGACTGTGAGAGATTGAGTACAAGAGGAGACTGTGAGAGATTGAGTACAAGAGGAGACTGTGAGAGATTGAGTACAAGAGGAGACAGTGAGAGATTGAGTACAAGAGGAGACTGTGAGAGATTGAGTACAAGAGGAGACTGTGAGAGATTGAGTACAAGAGGAGACTGTGAGAGATTGAGTACAAGAGGAGACTGTGAGAGATTGAGTACAAGAGGAGACAGTGAGAGATTGAGTACAAGAGGAGACTGTGAGAGATTGAGTACAAGAGGAGACTGTGAGAGATTGAGTACAAGAGGAGACTGTGAGAGATTGAGTACAAGAGGAGACAGTGAGAGATTGAGTACAAGAGGAGACAGTGAGAGATTGAGTACAAGAGGAGACTGTGAGAGATTGAGTACAAGAGGAGACTGTGAGAGATTGAGTACAAGAGGAGACTGTGAGAGATTGAGTACAAGAGGAGACAGTGAGAGATTGAGTACAAGAGGAGACAGTGAGAGATTGAGTACAAGAGGAGACAGTGAGAGATTGAGTACAAGAGGAGACTGTGAGAGATTGAGTACAAGAGGAGACTGTGAGAGATTGAGTACAAGAGGAGACTGTGAGAGATTGAGTACAAGAGGAGACAGTGAGAGATTGAGTACAAGAGGAGACTGTGAGAGATTGAGTACAAGAGGAGACTGTGAGAGATTGAGTACAAGAGGAGACTGTGAGAGATTGAGTACAAGAGGAGACAGTGAGAGATTGAGTACAAGAGGAGACAGTGAGAGATTGAGTACAAGAGGAGACAGTGAGAGATTGAGTACAAGAGGAGACAGTGAGAGATTGAGTACAAGAGGAGACAGTGAGAGATTGAGTAGAAGAGGAGACAGTGAGAGATTGAGTACAAGAGGAGACAGTGAGAGATTGAGTACAAGAGGAGACTGTGAGAGATTGAGTACAAGAGGAGACAGTGAGAGATTGAGTACAAGAGGAGACTGTGAGAGATTGAGTACAAGAGGAGACAGTGAGAGATTGAGTACAAGAGGAGACAGTGAGAGATTGAGTACAAGAGGAGACTGTGAGAGATTGAGTACAAGAGGAGACTGTGAGAGATTGAGTACAAGAGGAGACTGTGAGAGATTGAGTACAAGAGGAGACTGTGAGAGATTGAGTACAAGAGGAGACAGTGAGAGATTGAGTACAAGAGGAGACAGTGAGAGATTGAGTACAAGAGGAGACAGTGAGAGATTGAGTACAAGAGGAGACAGTGAGAGATTGAGTACAAGAGGAGGACAGTGAGAGATTGAGTACAAGAGGAGACTGTGAGAGATTGAGTACAAGAGGAGACTGTGAGAGATTGAGTACAAGAGGAGACTGTGAGAGATTGAGTACAAGAGGAGACTGTGAGAGATTGAGTACAAGAGGAGACAGTGAGAGATTGAGTACAAGAGGAGACAGTGAGAGATTGAGTACAAGAGGAGACAGTGAGAGATTGAGTACAAGAGGAGACTGTGAGAGATTGAGTACAAGAGGAGACTGTGAGAGATTGAGTACAAGAGGAGACTGTGAGAGATTGAGTACAAGAGGAGACAGTGAGAGATTGAGTACAAGAGGAGACAGTGAGAGATTGAGTACAAGAGGAGACAGTGAGAGATTGAGTACAAGAGGAGACAGTGAGAGATTGAGTACAAGAGGAGACAGTGAGAGATTGAGTACAAGAGGAGACAGTGAGAGATTGAGTACAAGAGGAGACTGTGAGAGATTGAGTACAAGAGGAGACTGTGAGAGATTGAGTACAAGAGGAGACTGTGAGAGATTGAGTACAAGAGGAGACTGTGAGAGATTGAGTACAAGAGGAGACAGTGAGAGATTGAGTACAAGAGGAGACAGTGAGAGATTGAGTACAAGAGGAGACAGTGAGAGATTGAGTACAAGAGGAGACTGTGAGAGATTGAGTACAAGAGGAGACTGTGAGAGATTGAGTACAAGAGGAGACTGTGAGAGATTGAGTACAAGAGGAGACTGTGAGAGATTGAGTACAAGAGGAGACTGTGAGAGATTGAGTACAAGAGGAGACTGTGAGAGATTGAGTACAAGAGGAGACAGTGAGAGATTGAGTACAAGAGGAGACTGTGAGAGATTGAGTACAAGAGGAGACTGTGAGAGATTGAGTACAAGAGGAGACTGTGAGAGATTGAGTACAAGAGGAGACTGTGAGAGATTGAGTACAAGAGGAGACAGTGAGAGATTGAGTACAAGAGGAGACTGTGAGAGATTGAGTACAAGAGGAGACTGTGAGAGATTGAGTACAAGAGGAGACTGTGAGAGATTGAGTACAAGAGGAGACTGTGAGAGATTGAGTACAAGAGGAGACTGTGAGAGATTGAGTACAAGAGGAGACTGTGAGAGATTGAGTACAAGAGGAGACTGTGAGAGATTGAGTACAAGAGGAGACTGTGAGAGATTGAGTACAAGAGGAGACTGTGAGAGATTGAGTACAAGAGGAGACTGTGAGAGATTGAGTACAAGAGGAGACTGTGAGAGATTGAGTACAAGAGGAGACTGTGAGAAAGACGGAGAGACAGCGTGAGAGATCAGCGGAAACATTCAATATCCGCTAATATACTATTGCAACAATCCGGGACATTCAACATCCGCTAATATATTATGCCAACAATCCAAACTTTCAATACCTGCTGGTATATTGTCCCTATTCTAACAATCCGGGACATTCAACAATTGCTAGTATTTTGTCCTATTCCAACAATCCGGGAAATTCAACAACTGCTAGTATTTTGTCCCTATTCCAACAATCCGGGAAATTCAACAGCTGCTAGTATTTTGTCCCTATTCCAACAATCCGGGAAATTCAATAACTGCTAGTATACTGACCCTATTCCAACAATCTAAGACATTCGACCGCAGCTTGTACATTGTCCCTAATCCAGGAAATTCAGCAACAGCCAATATATTGTCCCTATTCCAGCAATCCGGGACATTCAACAACTGCTCGTATATTGTCCTGATTCCAACATTCAACAACAGCTAGTTAGATGAGCCGATGAGCCCTATCGTAAAAGACTACTTGGGGACACACGATATCTCATTTACCCTCGCTCCGATCTGTCAATGTTCGCTCACCCACAAAATTTGAACCGACAAACACATTTCTGGCCAACATCACAATTGGAAATATCCTCCGTGCGGTGTCCATGCAGAAACGTGATGGAAACGATAAATAGAATTCGGGGAATTGTAACTTGGTCGTAATTCTAAGTTGTGCTCTTTCTGCCGGTTGGGCGACCGGAACTCAGCAAAACACTGATAAAGGTATTTAGAGTGCAGAAAAATTTAAAACGTTATTTAGAGTGTAGAAAAATGAGGGGAGAAAAACGTTAATTAGAGTGTTAAAATTAGTTGCATATCTTTTAAAGGACGTAGCAATCAACCCCAGCATTTTTTGGCTGTTCGTGATTCTTGGGCAAGTTAACGTTCAGAATTTGTCATTGCTTTCTGAACGACCGTCGCCCATACTATTTCATTAAAAAAAAAAAAACGTAAGGCAGTCTGCTGCCAAATAGCCTTCAGCTGTGTATTGACTGCGGGTATACGAGATTACGAATAGCGTCCGGTTTCCTTCGCCACGAAACCGGATAATTAGAGTGCAGACAAATGAAAAACGTTAATTTGAGTGTAGAAACAATGGGAGAAAATTAATTCGAGTGTACAGAATTTAAGAGTATAGAAAAATATGTTTGTAAACGTTATTTAGAGTGTAGACAAATGAAAAACGTTAAATAGAAAGTTGAAAAATGAAAACATTATTTAGAGTATAGATAAATGAAAAATGTTATTTAGAGTGCAGTTATATGAAAACAAAACGTTATTTAGAGTGTAGAAAAATGAAAACCGTTAATTCGTGTGAAGAAAATTGTAATAACGTTATTTAGAGTCTAGAAAAATGTAAAACGTTAATTAGAATGTAGAAAAATGAAAACTGTTAATTAAAGTGTAGAAAAAACCGTTAATTAGAGTTTTAAAAAATTAAAAACTTTATTTAGAGCGTACGCAAATTTAAACACGTTAATTGGAGTGTAGATACATGAAAACACGACGTTATTTATAGTGTTGAATATTAAACACCGTTAATTAGAGTGTTTAAAATTTCTAAACATGTATTAGAGTGTTGGAAAATTAAAAGCCTTAATTAGAGTGTAGATATATTAAAAATTAGTTGCATATCCTTTACATGACGTAGCAGTCCACCCCAGTATAACTTTAACATGAAAATTAGAATTAGTAAACAGAGGTAAAGGCTATACCCAAAGAAGAAAACATACAACAAAGATTCATCTAAAAGAACACCCCCAGTAACAAGTAAAGAGCTTGAAGTACTTAGAAAGTATATCATCAAATAGCAAATCGGAAAATGAGATCTAAAATAGATGCAATAAAGAAAACTAACTCATTGGACAAATGGCACCAATACTAAAGAACAAACATGTATCAATAGATACTAAATCAGCACTCTACAGCACAATCTTCCTACCCACTCTATTCTACCAAAGCTAAACCCGGAGAATGACAGAAAAAAAAAGAGAAAAGAAAAGCTACAACAACGGAAATGAGATTCCGGAGAAGAATACTCAATGTATCAAGAAGAGAGATCAGAAATGATGAAACCAGGACTACAGTGGGGGTAATAACAACGCTAGATTGCATTAGCAAACAACAATTGAAATGCTTCAGTCATATAACTAGACTGCCAACTGACAGTATAGCACAACAAGTAATGATGTACAGACCAAATGGAATCAGAATAAAAGCCGATTATGTCAACGATTTACAGAGGGAATAATAGAGTCCATAGGAATTTCGACTTATGAAGCCCATAAACGGGCACTCTCCCGCTGTTTTTGCTTGACCCCCGAAGCCGCAATGTATAAGAGGGACAAGATGAGATGAGATGAACAAACGAACGAACAAACACACTTTATTTTCAAAGTGTCACAAATTGGGCACGCAGGCCCGTCTTACATTTGGCTCTTTCAATCACTCACCTTCCTCCGAAGTCGGAGAGTGTCTGCCTGCACGGTGAGGAACCACCAGTCTGCGCACCAATGGGCCAGACATGGACAACGATTACTCACGCAAACCTCAGTCCGGTATGACATCACACTGATGTTGGACAACAGGAAGTCTTCATCCGACATACAGGACTTCGCGCTGGAGTTCATAGCCAGCGAACACAAGCAAGCAAGCAAGCAATCACTCGCCTATCGTTCATGAATTGTGCATGTTACATTCACATATGGAAAGAAAAAAACCATTGTTAAATGGATGTTGTAAACCATGTTATGAGACAGGCAGACACGCGTACACACACATTCATAAACGCACACCCACACATACATACCTCCTCACATACATCATTCACACAAACTCTCACAGTTATGCACACACTCAATAACATACAAATACACACTCCCTCGCATACACTGCATGCATGCATACATACACACACAAACATACATGCACGAACATACACACATATACACACATACACACATACATACACAAGCACATACACACATATACACACCAAAATGCACACACATACACACATACACACACTTACACACACGTACACAGAATTACACACACGCACATATACACACACAAACACAGACACATATATATATACACACTCATACAGCCCCATATACACACATACACATACATACATACACACACATACCTATAAACACACATATACACACAAACACATCCACACAAACACACATACATACACATACATAATATATAAACACACACATACATGAGATGAGAAAAGATGAGATTATATTGGATTAGATGGGATGAGAAGATTGATCCATGTTTATTTCAATTACTCTTTCTGTTAACGTTCTCAAGATGAATATGGCGTTGTGTGTTCGTTTCCCTTCCACAAATACATCTGCAATACGTCTTCGCGGTATTGCGCTATAATCACAACGTGTGTTTAGCTGTAACATACAAACATGCATTTGGCCTTTTGTAAACTCGTTTAGCGTTTAGCTATGGCTTGTTCTTGTAATCATGGCTCCGGAGACGGAGGTTTCCGAGTGCAGACAATGGATTAAAGTCCACCCAGGCATGAAACATCCCCTCTCGCGGCCTGCCTTCAACTTTAACGCATCAAACAGATTGATTGTGGAGCGGACGCATGCTTATACAGGCAGGGATAAACAGAGAAACCGCGATGACATGCCGAGGGGGGAACATTTTTGCGTTTCTTCCATCCAATCAGACAGGGGGGATTACATACTGCAGCACGTGCCGGAAGGCGGATTTCTTAAATATTACAAATTGGTGCGCATTTGTGATTAAACTCCAGGCTTTGATGTTTTGGTGCGTTAATTTCGATCTCTCAATTCCAAATAACTGTTACATTCTTTAGAGTCGTAATTATCTAACTCAAAACAGTGGCGTAGCCACAGGCGTTACATCACCGTCTACATTACCCGCACCAACATAATCATCATCATTTTCATCACCATTATAAGCAGATGGAAAGGTTGGACAGGATACAGAACGAAACTATGCGTGTTATTCTTGGATGCACGAGAGTTAAACCATGCAGGGCGATGCGTTACCTTCTTGATTTTCCAACACTGGGGGACAGAATACAAATTTGCCTACCTCAGAGTCAGCGCAAACACACAACATCCACTGTATAGAGAAATTAAGAAGGTAAAGGGCAGCAGATTAAAAAGAGGAAAGTCGTGGATGGGTCAAGCAGAAGACATTCTTCAGCAGGTGTGTTCACTTGAGGACTTAGAACCTGGCGAGGAGTGGGTACAAGTGCCAACATAGTTCTGTACGTCTTTTTCAGTTTGCATCCAACTAGACAGGAAATTCAGACAAGAAACTCCAGCTGCTGTGGAGGCGGAAGTACAGGCTCTGATCTTCTTGAATTCTTTAGAGGGTGATGATGTCATTTACACGGATGGGTCGGTCGTTCGAAGAGTGAGAAGTTTACGAGCCTTTACGGCTCAGGCCGGAGGGAGAATTGTGAAGGAAGAGTCTGGTGCTTTTGCTTTGAACACAAGTAGCCTGACTATGGAAGTCATGGTAGTAAGTAAAGCAATAACATGGCTCGAGATACAGACATTCACTCGGGCATGTGTCCTTAGTGACTCAATGAGTATGCTCAGGCAGATAGAGTTGGGGTGGGTCCGAAGAAAGTCGTTGCTGTCTCTGGAGAGGTCTCGGCTGGCAAAGATTAGTTTCATTTTCGTGCCAGGGTATGCGGGTGTACAAGGAAATGAGCTGGCTGGCATGCTTGCAGGTAAAGCTACTGTGGAGGGCGGACGAGCCATGGACTAGGCAGACATTCTGAATGCTCTACGAAAAGTAAGTCGTTTATGAGAACCAAAGTGATGCTGTGAATCTACAACCATGGTCAGGCATCATCATCGTCATCATCATATCGTTGCTTTCATCATCACAAACATCCCAGTCATCACAATTAACATCTTTATCGCCGTTGCTTTCATTATCCCTACCATCACCATCGGTAGTTTCATTATAATCAGCATTGTCATTACGCTATCGTCGGTATCATCATCATTACCATTATCTACGCAAACATTATCATTGCCACCATGTTTCACGTCATCAAATGCTATTTTATTTGTAGTCAGTAGAGCACAGATATAGATCTCTTTTCTTTTTAGTCAATCTTTCTGTTGATGTTCTCAAAACGGCGTTGTTGGTGCCTTTACCTGGCCCACATCCACGCTGCTCCTCGCCCATTTCTGGTTATTTGTTCTTCTTCTCATTATCATTGTCATAAATGTTTTAGTCACATGACTTATTAAACTAGCTCTGCGATGTTCTCCACAATCCATTGCACCAGATTTCTTTGGTAGAACTATAGAACAAATTTCTTTGGTAGAACTATGAAACAGATTTCTTTGGTAGAACTATGGAACAGATTTCTTTGGTAGAACTATGGAACAGATTTCTTTGGTAAAACTATGGAATAGATTTCTTTGGTAGAACTATGGAACAGATTTCTTTGGTAGAACTATGAAACAGATGGCTTTGGTAGAACTATGGAACATATTTCTTTGGTAGAACTATGGAACAGATTTCGTTGGTAGAACTATGGAACAGATTTCTTTGGTAGAACTATGAAACAGATGGCTTTGGTAGAACTATGAAACAGATGGCTTTGGTAGAACTATGGAACAGATTTCTTTGGTAGAACTATGAAACAGATTTCTTTGGTAAAACTATGGAATAGATTTCTTTCGTAGAACTATGGAACATATTTTTTTGGTAGAAGTATGGAACAGATTTTATTGGTAGAACTATCGAACAGATTTCTTTGGTAGAACTATGGAACAGATTTTATTGCTAGAATATTTAACAGATTTCTTCAGTAGAACTATGGAATATATTTCTTTGGTAGAACTATGAAACAGATTTCTTTGGTAAAATTATGGAATAGATTTATTTCGAAGAACTATGGAACATATTTCTTTGGTAGAACTATGAATAAGATTTCTTCGGTAGAGTTATGGAATAGATTTCTTTCGTAGAACTATGAAACAGATTTCTTTCGCAGATCTATGGAATAGATTTCTTTGGTAGAACTATGGAACAGATTTCTTTGGTAGAAGTATGGAATAGATTTCTTTGGTAGAACTATGGAACAGATTTCAAGGGTCCATTACTGACGTAGATGTCACCTGTCTCTTTCTTCGTCCCTCTTTCGTGAAGGAGTGCATCCCACCCAGTGATGTACCTCACAGGTCACTGTGTCCCACTTCACCATGCATTTGTGTCGGGGTTTCTTTCTCTAGACAGATTTCATCCAGGGTACCGGGCTCTATCAACCAGTGGGTATAAATTTTTTAAATAAAATATTTGCCAATGATGGAGCCTTACAGCCTACTTTTTTCGATTTCCAAATGTCGTGATCTTTTTTAACTTACACACGGGACCTCCTTTCCTTCACCCTTATCCGAGAAGACTAGATATCCAATCTCACTACCGAATAGATCAAAGGCTCGTGTGATATCATTGGTACTTGAAAAAAATGTTCAGGCCTGTACACGGATCGAACCCGGTACCTTCTGAGCTTGAGGCAGACACCCTAATCACCCAGCTACGGCTCCCATTATCACTTGCATACCCAACAACTTTCCCACATTAGTCCTGGCAATACAGCCCTCGTTCCCCAGCTCGTGACATGGCCTAGGATTGCGCCAATCCCACTTGTCCGTTGAACCCGTTTAAACTCATATGCGCCCAACATAGTTGTCTGAAGAACTCCATCAGGCCCGCCCTTGACAAAATTTCTATGACATTTGAAATATTTCATGTGTGGAAATTCCCAGCTCCATACTTCCCTGCTACAAATTAGATTGAATATTTCATGCACTCTATATTAGGAACTTAAAATTGCTTCAGAGACATTCTTAGAATATCTTGGGTTAAGAAACAGAACAATCCTGACATTTTACACAATGTTAACATCGAAGACAACTGGTGTATAAACAGTACCATATTTCAGAAATCATAAACTGTACAAATGTCCCAAAAATCATTACCTGTATAAATGTCTCAGGAATCCTAAACAGTATCATGTCTCAGAAATAATTAACTGTGTAAATGTCTCAGAAATCATAAACAGTATACATGTCTAAGAAATCACAAACTGTATAAATGTCTGAGACATCATAAATAGTACCGTGTCTCAGAAATCACAAACAGTATAAATGTCTCAGAAATCACAAACACTTTATATATGTCTCAGAAATCATAAACTGTATAAATGTCTCAGAAATCATAAACTGTATAAATGTCTCAGAAATCATAAACTGTATAAATGTCTCAGAAATCATAAACTGTATAAATGTCTCAGAAATCACAAACAGTATATATGTCTCAGAAATCATAAACTGTATAAATGTCTCAGAAATCACAAACAGTATATATGTCCCAGAAATCATAAACTGTATAAATGTCTCAGAAATCATAAACTGTATAAATGTCTCAGAAATCATAAACTGTATAAATGTCTCAGAAATCATAAACTGTATAAATGTCTCAGAAATCATAAACTGTATAAATGTCTCAGAAATCACAAACAGTATATATGTCTCAGAAATCATAAACTGTATAAATGTCTCAGAAATCAAAAACAGTATATATGTCTCAGAAATCATAAACTGTATAAATGTCTCAGAAATCATAAACCGTATAAATGTCTCAGAAATCATAAACTGTATAAATGTCTCAGAAATCATAAACTGTATAAATGTCTCAGAAATCACAAACAGTATATATGTCTCAGAAATCATAAACTGTATAAATGTCTCAGAAATCACAAACAGTATATATGTCTCAGAAATCATAAACTGTATAAATGTCTCAGAAATCATAAACTGCATAAATGTCTAAGAAATCATAAACTGCATAAATGTCTCAGAAATCATAAACTGCATAAATGTCTCAGAAATCATAAACTGCATAAATGTCTCAGAAATCATAAACTGTATAAATGTCTCAGAAATCATAAACTGTATAAATGTCTCAGAAATCATAAACTGTATAAATGGCTCAGAAATTATAAATATTATAAATGTCTCAGAAATCACAAACAGTATAAATGTCTCAGAAATCACAAACAGTATATATGTCTCAGAAATCATAAACTGTATAAATGTCTCAGAAATAATAAACATTATAAATGTCTCAGAAATAACAAACAGTATATATGTCTCAGAAATCATAAACTGTATAAATGTCTCAGAAATCGCAAACAGTATATATATGTCTCAGAAATCATAAACTGTATAAATGTCTCAGAAATTATAAACATTATAAATATCTCAGAAATCACAAACAGTATATATGTCTCAGAAATCATAAATTGTATAAATGTCTCAGAAATCACAAACAGTATATATGTCTCAGAAATCATAAACTGTATAAATGGCTCAGAAATTATAAACGTTATAAATGTCTAAGAAATCATAAAAATTATAAATGTCTCAGAGATTATAAACAGTATATATGTCTCAGAAATCATAAACATTATAAACGTCTCAGAAATCACAAACAGTATATATGTCTCAGAAATCATAAACTGTATAAATGGCCCAGAAATTATAAACATTATAAATGTCTCAGAAATCACAAACAGTATATATGTCTCAGAAATCATAAACTGTATAAATGTCTCAGAAATCACAAACAGTATATATGTCTCAGAAATCATAAACTGTATAAACGTCTCAGAAATCATAAAGTGTATAAATGTCTCAGAAATCATAAACTGTATAAATGTCTCAGAAATCACAAACAGTATATATGTCTCAGAAATCATAAACTGTATAAATGTCTCAGAAATCACAAACAGTATATATGTCTCAGAAATCATAAACTGTATTGTATAAATGTCTCAGAAATCATAAACTGTATAAATGTCTCAGAAATCATAAACTGTATAAATGTCTCAGAAATCATAAACTGTATAAATGTCTCAGAAATCACAAACAGTATGTATGTCTCAGAAATCATAAACTGTATAAATGTCTCAGAAATCACAAACAGTATAAATGTCTCAGAAATCATAAACTGTATAAATGTCTCAGAAATCATAAACTGTATAAATGTCTCAGAAATCATAAACTGTATAAATGTCTCAGAAATCATAAACTGTATAAATGTCTCAGAAATCATAAACTGTATAAATGTCTCAGAAATCACAAACAGTATATATGTCTCAGAAATAATAAACTGTATAAATGTCTCAGAAATCATAAACTGTATAAATGTCTCAGAAATCATAAACTGCATAAATGTCTCAGAAATCATAAACTGTATAAATGTCTCAGAAATCATAAACTGTATAAATGTCTCAGAAATCATAAACTGTATAAATGGCTCAGAAATTATAAACATTATAAATGTCTCAGAAATCACAAACAGTATAAATGTCTCAGAAATCACAAACAGTATATATGTCTCAGAAATCATAAACTGTATAAATGTCTCAGAAATCACAAACAGTATATATGTCTCAGAAATCATAAACTGTATAAATGGCTCAGAAATTATAAACATTATAAATGTCTCAGAAATCACAAACAGTATATATGTCTCAGAAATCATAAACTGTATAAATGTCTCAGAAATCACAAACAGTATATATGTCTCAGAAATCATAAACTGTATAAATGGCTCAGGAATTATAAACATTATAAATGTCTAAGAAATCATAAAAATTATAAATGTCTCAGAAATTATAAACAGTACCTTGTCTCAGAAATCATAAACATTATAAACGTCTCAGAAATTAAAAACAGTATATATCTTCTACTCGGCGATCTATGGAGACGAATACCACCAGCTGTAAGTGCAGAGAATGGCTCGCACTAAAACGGCCGAGAAAAGACACGCGATTTACGCACCCGGGAAGAAGAAAGCAGAGGCCAGGCGGACTAGAAGGACTGTCGATTCTGTGGCGACACACAGCAGTCCAACAATATCTATACCAGCTAAAGCTGTTCCCGAAAACTACAAAGACCAGAGAGCACAGATGAAGCCAGCAGCAGTGGAGAAGCCAGTTACAAACACAACACTAATGAGAAGCAGCCACGCAGCTCATTATGCCTTTTTCCTAGGCTCTGTCAAGACGGCAAGGTGCCTGTACAGAATAGTGCTACAAAAGTGTGCATGAACAAACATATCTGCCCAAAAGAACTCAATAGTAAAGAAGACTGATAAGATATATTTACATAGCTGGGGGATGGGGTGGGGAAAAAACATGAATATCTAAAAACAATAAAGTCTTAAAAATCGAGAGGATCGACTTCATTGCAGCGGGGTTTATTCCATATGGCTCGGTCTCTTTTCGCACTGCAGCCTGCCGAAAACGTTGGACAACACACGAACTCTGTAGCTCCAGCGACGAACCCCAGGAGTCTGCGAGAAAAATGCACTCGTGAACCAAAAGACGTAGCCCGGAATCGAACTCACAACCTTCAAAGCGCGAGGCAAACGGCTTGATCATTTGGCCAAGGAGACTCCTAGACATAAATATCTGGAACAGATCACCGTGGAGAGGGATGTGCCGGCGAGTTGGAGAGAAGGAGAACAACAGCCTAGTGAGAGAAATCTAGAGAGATCAGAAATATGAGCTGGGTGTCATAGGCGGAGTGGTCAAGCCGTCTGCCTTGGGCTCCGAAGGTTGAAGGTTCGATTCTTTGCCGCATTCTTTGGTTCACGAGTGCATTTTTTCGGAGACTCCTGCGAGTCGTCGCTGGAGCTACGGAGTTTGTGCTTTGTGCGACGCTTTCCGCGCTGCAGAAAGAAACTGAGTCCGGTGCAATGAAGTCGATCTTGTCGACTTTTAAGCGACTTTTAAAGGAACAATAACTGCCTGCCTGCCTGTCTGCCTGCCTGCCTGTCTGCCTGCATGCATGCGTCTGTCTGTCTGTCTGTCTGTCTGTCTGTATGTCTGTCTGTCTGTCTGTCTGTCTGTCTGTCTGTGTGTCTGTCTGTCTGTCTGTCTGTCTGTCTGTCTGTCTGTCTGTCTGTCTGTCTGTCTGTCTGTCTGTCTCACTCATACACACACAATTTCCATTCACCCTCGACCTACTTCATCTAAATTCTTAATACCATTGAAGACAAACAATATATGCACTTTTGTCGCAGAACAAGTGATATAAAAACAGCGTGACAGAAAAACGTGTACATAAATTTACTCAAACTGAACAAAACAACAGCTTCACCACCCAAACGACATACAGAAATAAAATCAATCTTCAAGGTGCAAATATTTCTGTGAAGCCAAAGTTGTCCCAGACTTCAATTGAACTTCAAAGCAGCGCCCGCCATTCTTCCATCAGAAATACCTCTTTCATAGAAGTCTGGGCGAACCGAAATCAAGTTCGACCGCCACAAAACCGGCCCATAATCTTAGGACTTAGACCATTCACAAACTCTTTCTTCTGTCCCAGTTTTGCTTTACTTTGTATAAGCAGCGGCAAATATATGCAATATATTGTTGTGATGGCAAGTCAGAAAACAACTTTTGACATAAACAATCTTTTGGAACTTTCTGTCCGTTAAAAGTGCTGCATGATCAGGTGAAAATAGCAGCAGTGCAGGAGAGCCAGTGCTAACTGCTTCAGTGCCAAACAAAAAAGTAGGTTTTAACCAAACAAATTGATTGATTGATTGATTGATTGATTGATTGATTGATTGATTGATTGATTAAGGAACCGACATCACAGCATGTTAACCAAACTTAGTACACAATCAAATGAACAAGTATTGTAATGTATATGTCTGATCATTCAACATTACAATTGCGGAAGATGCCACGAAATAAAACAAATAAGACAAGGTGTTAGCATGGCAATATATCCTCCTCTCCACGGAGCCTCCGTGGCGAAGTGCTCAAGCCGTCTGACTCGAGTTACGAAAGTTGTGGGTTCGATTCTGGGCCGCGTCCTTCAGTTCACGAATAATTTTTCTTTCGGAGACTCCTGTGGGTCGTCGCTGGAGCTACGGAGTTCGTACTTTGTGCGACGCTTTCCGTCCTGCGGAAAGAGATCGAGCCATATGGGATAAAAACCCGATGCAATGAAGTCGACCCTGTCGGCTTTTAAGCGACTTGTTATATCCCCCCTTCCCCCTCCCCACACACACAGCAGTCAAACCCAAAAGCCTATCTGCCCACACTTCCCCACGCAGCAACCAAGCCCGTAAGCCTATGTGCCCATAATCCCCCCCCCCCCCCCACACACACACAGCTTTCCAATCCCACAAGCCTCTCTGCCCATCCGTTTCCTCTTATACCCGCTTGCTCTGGAACAAATATGATACAAATATTAGTCCGGCTTGACATTGAAATGCCATTGAGCATTCTCCTGTTACCGTTTAATGCCATTTAATTATCTGATTTCATTTTGTTAACATCTCCTCGTCTTGTTCCTGAAGTTGAGTTGAGTTGAGTTGAGTTGAGTTAAAAACTGACATCACTGCACTCAGGACATTCCCATACGTGCTCAGTCACCTCGTTCAACAGCCAGCGAAGACTCATACTACTAATCGTTCCCACCGCTATCTGATTTAAAGTTCTCCTGGTCTTCCCTCTCAGTTTTGAGATTCTTTGAGGGGACATAACTTTTAATAGTATTGCTATATATGTAAAATTGTTGCATATTTCTCAAATAGGTGGACCTTTTCGCTACAGTTATCTACAGGCATATGTGTTATAATCCTCCTCCTCCCCCTCCTCCCTCCTCCTCCCCTTCCTTCTCCTCCTCCCCTCCTCCTCCTCCTCTCCTCCTCCTTCCCCTCCTCCTCCTCCCTCCTCCTCCTCCCCTCCTCTCCCCCTCCTCCTCCTCCCCCTCCTCCTCCCCCTCCTCCTCCCCCTCCTCCCCTCCTCCTCCCCCTAGATAGATAGATAGATAGATAGATAGATAGATAGATAGATAGATAGATAGATAGATAGATAGATAGATAGATAGATAGATAGATAGATAGATAGATAGATAGATAGATAGATCACCGCCAGGGACTGAGCGAAGCCGGGCCGGGTCAGCTAGTGTGTATATATATATATATATAGTTGGAAGAAAGTACAGATTGGAAGACAGACGTGCAGACAGAAGGGCAGGCAGACAGACAGAAGACATATAGAAAAATAGACAGACAGTTGGATGGGCGGACAGAGAGACGAACGGATGGACAGACAGGTGGACAGACAGACAGACAGACAGACAGATCATCGACTGCCTGCAAGTGAACCTAAGCGCTGCTCGAGACAAAAAGATGCCTAAAAAGAAACAACAGAAAATGTTAGCAACAACAGGCTCAATAAACAACAACACACATCAACAGACAACAATAGATAACAACAGACACAACAGACAACAACAAACAACAACAGACAACAATAGACAACAACAGACAACAATAGACAACAACAGACAACAATAGATAACAATAGACAACAACAAACAACAACAGACAACAATAGACAACAACAGACAACAACAGACAACAATAGATAACAATAGACAACAACAGACAACAATAGACAACAACAGACAACAACAAACAACAACAGACAACAATAGACAACAACAGACAACAAAAGGCACAACAGACAACAACAGACACAACAGACAACAACAGACATAACAGACAACAGACAACAATAGATAACAACAGACAACAATAGACACAACAGACAACAACTGACACAACAGCCAACAACAGACAACAACAAACAACAACAGACAACAATAGACAACAACAGACAACAAAAGGCACAACAGACAACAACAGACACAACAGACAACAACAGACACAACAGACAACAGACACAACACACAACAACAGACAACAATAGATAACAACAGACAACAATAGATAACAACAGCCAACAACAGACACAACAGACAACAACAGACACAACAGACACAACAGCCAACAACAGACAACAACAAACAACAACAGACAACAATAGACAACAACAGACAACAAAAGGCACAACAGACAACAACAGACAACAACAGACACAACAGACAACAGACAACAATAGATAACAACAGACACAACAGCCAACAACAGACAACAACAAACAACAACAGACAACAATAGACAACAACAGACAAAAAAAGGCACAACAGGACAACAACAGACACAACAGACAACAACAGACACAACAGACAACAACAGACACAACAGACAACAGACAACAATAGATAACAACAGACACAACAGCCAACAACAGACAACAACAAACAACAACAGACAACAATAGACAACAACAGACAACAAAAGGCACAACAGACAACAACAGACACAACAGACAACACAAACAGACACAACAGACAACAGACAACAATAGATAACAACTGACACAACAGCCAACAACAGACAACAACAAACAACAACAGACAAGAATAGACAACAACAGACAACAAAAGGAACAACAGACAACAACAGACACAACAGACAACAGACACAACACACAACAACAGACAACAATAGATAACAACAGACAACAATAGATAACAACAGCCAACAACAGACACAACAGACAACAATAGATAACAACAGACACAACAGCCAACAACAGACACAACACTATACAACAACAGACACAACAGACAACAATAGATAACAACAGACTCAACAGACAACAATAGATAACAACAGACTCAACAGACAACAATAGATAACAACAGACACAACAGACAACAACAGCCAACAACAGACACAACAGCCAACAACAGACACAACAGCCAACAACAGACACAACAGACAACAACAGATAACAACACACACAACAACCAACAACAGACACAACAGACAACAGCATACATCAACAGACAACAACATACAACAACAGACAACAGCAGACAACAACATACAACAGCAGACAACAACATACAACAACAGACAACAACAGACACAACATACAACAACAGACAACAACATACAACAACAGCCAACAACAGACACAACAGACAACAACATTCAACAGACAACAACATACAACAACAGACAACAACATACAACAACAGATAACAACATACAACAACAGACACAACACACAACAACAGATAACAGCAGACAACAGACAACAACAGTCAACAACTCTATCTGTCTTTAACCAACACCACCAGAAAACGGTAACAAGTGTGACTATGTGTAATAACGAACCCCGCCAGATTACGAAACAATTACAATGAACGCTGCCTGTATGCAAATCGGCGGGAAGATGCGACTTAAGGAAATTTCCCCGCGTGATTGTACCAGGCCCAGCCATCTGTCAATGTCCAGGTTTTTGTGAGAGGTAATGCGAAACGAAACATTAACAAATGGGTTTAGTAATTTTGCATTGTTCGTATCAAGTTACTGAAATGTGTTAATGCTTGAGAAAGATTCCAATTTGTAAATGTTTGAGAACGTTGGAACCAATGCTAACATTTAGATCATTAATTCTGCCATCTAAGGTCGCTTGATTGACAGCTGGGAATGTCACTGTGTTTATGATTAATATTCAGGCTAAAGTGAGGTCAGATATATTCATCCTGTTATCATCATCATCATCATGTGCCCTGTAAGCAGGCGTATGGTCTCGTACCATTCCACAGATCTCGGTCCTTGGTGTTCTGAAGCAACTGTGCTGATGATATTCCTCCACACACTGGTTCAGTCATTCCAACATTACGTCTCTCGGTCTGTCTCATTTGCCATCGATCTTTCCAACCATCTCGGTGTTTTTCAGTGACTCACTTCTCATTGCATGGCCAATAATCGTTGTTTGTTTCTGTCTATGGTTGTATATAATGTTGTAATTTCATAGAACCTGTACTTTTGTATGGATGTAAGGCGTGGCCAATGAACAGACTGGAACACATCTAATTGCACTGGAAATATGGTTTCTAAGGAAAATGCAAAGAATACCACAGGCAGGCAGAAAAACCAATGACCAAGTCCTTTAAGAGGCAGTCGAAAACTGTAAACTGACTAGAAAAATTAGTAGTAGACAGTCACATTTTTTTATGTGTTATGAAACGAGATAAACTAGAGAACTTGGTGACAACTGGCTAAATTGAGGGGAGAAGAACAAAGGGAAGGCAAAGAAGTAAATATATTGATGGTTTGGTGCGTTTCATAGAAAAGACAAAAATACGGAGTTGATCCATGACTCTGGTGGTCGTGTGAGATGGCGAAACATGACCGCTCACCTTTACCGGTATGGCACAAGATGATTATGTAGATTTAACATTTGGGAACAACGATTCACCTAAACGAACATCCCTTGAAAAAAGTAAAGAGATTCAAATATCTAGGAAGCATAATATCATCAAATGGCAAATCAGAAGACAAGATCAAAAATAGATGCAATAAGGCAAACCAACTCATTTGACAAATGGCACCAATATTAAAGAACAAACATGTATCAATAACTACTAAGAAAGCACTTTACAACACAATCTTCCTACCAACTCTATTCTACCAATGCCAAACCTGGACAATGACAGAAAAAGAGAAAAGAAAAATCACAACAACAGAAATGAGATTCCTGAGGAAAATACTCAATGTATCAAGAAGAGATCAGATCAAAAATGAAGAAATCAGGACTAACATAGGGGTTATAGCTGTGTTAGATTTTATTAGAAGGCAGCAAGTCAAATGGTTTGGCCATGCAAGTAGGTTACCAACAAACAGTATACCACAACAAGCAATGATGTACAGACCAAATGGAAGCAGAGGAAGAGGCCGACCTACGTAAACGATGGACGCAGGGAATAACAGAGTCCATGGGAATTATCGATACATGAAGCCCATAAGCGGGCACTCTCCTGCTGTTTATACTTCACCTCGACACTGCAAGGTACAAGAGGAACATGATGAATTGAGAGATGAGATCTTTCTGACATTTAATGAGAATGACTTATTGCGTAAGATTCTTTCATTCTACTTCTTGTCCATTCGTACTAGAACCCACCGCGTTAAACAGTGTCTTTCTCGGCTGCATACTATACCAGATGTGGTCCACTCCACCAACACACAGTGAGCGCTGGTATTAAATAGCCTCATAATATAACATAGGAGGTCTGCGAGGCGAAATGGTGAAAGCCGCCTATCTCGCTATACGAAGGTCGTGAGTTCGTGTTCAGACTCCGTCGTTCGATTCACGAGTGCCATTTTTTGGAGACTCCTGGGAGTCGTCGCTGCTGGAGCTACGGGGCTCGTGTCCTCTACGACGCTTTTTGCAGGCCGCTCTGAAGAAAGACCACCGAGCCATCTGCGGTAGAACCCCAGGCAATGAAGTCTATCTCCTTCTTGAATACTATACCGTGACCCCTGTGTATATGTAGGAAGAAAACAATTTAAAACTTGTCACATTTGTCTCACAAACTACAATCAATCAATAAATCAGGTGCCGTCTCCACAATGACGGTTGGCTGCAATGGATCTCCAACACTGTCTGTCTCTAGATTTGACTCTACATTCTGTCAGACTGATGTTCATCCATCTCTCGATGTTATCTTCCCACTTGTATCGTTGTCTACCTCTTGCTCGCTTGCCCTCAACCTTAACCTCCAGTATTGTTTTTGTAAGAGTGTTATGTCTTTTAAAGTGGCCGAAATATTTCACTTGGCTCTTTTTTATTTCTTTCTTCAACTCTTTTTTCATTCCCAGTTTTTCTAGAACCTCTGTATTTGATTGTTTCTATTTCTATGAAATACGACATATCCTTCGGTATATCCACATCTCCAGGGCATCTGTTCAACTTTCTATATGAAACTACAATCGGATACTCTCATTCCGCTACTCAGAAACAGGCCTGACGTTTCCATTTTTACTTAACAAACGTGCAGAATTGGTAATGTTTTCTGTAGAGAATTGTGTTATTGAAAACAACATACAATTTCTTTCAGGTCTGAGAAATAAATGGAAAGAGGTTTCTTTCATTTGGTGAGTAAAGTGGAACAGCGCGAGAGAATAACAGAGCTTCTTCAGCTTCAAAGGTCATTTTTTTTTTTTTTTTTTGCATATCCTTTACATGACATTGCTGTCAACACCAGCATCTTTCAGCTGTATGTTGATTTCTTGGCAAGATTACCCTCAGTAGTTTGCCATTGCTTTCTGAGCGGCCGGCTCACATACCCCGTAAGTTACCGATGCGATTCGAACCACTGCTGATTCTCACCGTCATCACGTTACCGACGAGAGTATACGAGATTACGGAGAAAAGTCATAATCTCTAAGCCACGAAGCCGGCCAAAGGTCATATACAGTGGGTTAAAGATGTGGTGTGGCCGGTTTCTTTCTTCGCCACGTTTCCTTCGCACAAAATTCCGGCATATCCGGACAATTATCCGTTGGCGATTTCAAGAGGCTGATACGACACTAGAGTCGCTCCATTACGAAGCTGAGAGACTTCAGATCCGCTCCATTACGAGGCTGAGAGACTTCAGATCCGCTCCATTACGAAGCTGAGAGACTTCAGATCCGCTCCATTACGAAGCTGAGAGACTTCAGATCCGCTCCATTACGAGGCTGAGTGACCCCAGAGTCGCATCTATGTGAGGCTGAATGACCCCAGAGCCACATCTATATGAGGCTGAGTGTCTCCAGAGCAGCAGCTATGTGAGGCTGAGTGACCACAGAGACGCATCTATGTGACTTTGTGTCGACCCCAGAGCCACTCCATTTCGAGGCTGAGAGACGTCAGAGCCTCACCATTATGAGGCTGAGTGACCCCAGAGACGCATCTATGTGAGGCCGAGTAACCCCCAAAGCCTCACTATTATGAGGCTGAGTGATCCCAGAGTCTTATCTATATGAGACTGAGTAACCCCAGAACCACATCTATTTGAGGCTGAGTAACTCCAGAGCCACATCTATTTGATGCTGAATAAACCCCAGAGTCGCACCAATATGAGGCTGAGACGACTCCGAGAGCCGAGTCGATCGAAAAAAAAGTCCTTCCACATCTGACGACCAATCGTGTTGAGCGGACGGTCAGCTGCCCAGTGTTGAGACAGTTTGACGTTTCTTAAAGTGGATACTGTTGTCGTCTCCTGTCTGTGTACTGACGGTTGTACCTCCCTGAGACAGGATGCCAGAAACAGTCAAATCTAAACACCTCGTCCACATTCCTTCAAGGCGCATGTGTGAATATATTGCTAGACATATGTTCATAAATCAATTGGCACTCCGGCCGCCTTTATTTTCTAAGACATTTCCTGGTTCCCATTTGAATCTAGGTTCACCTGGGAGCTAATGTCAATTTAAACATCAGAAATCGCCCCAGCTGGGATGAAAAACTTGGCCACCCGGCGGGCAGACGAGCACAGCTACAACCCTACCACAGCTCCGATGACACGATGTGCCGTGAGAAATCTTCTAGCGGTTTTTTTAATGATGTTTTTTGGGGGGCCATCAGCAAAGCACTCTTCCATCCAATTGGCCGTCTGTATTTATTTATCTTGTCTGGATGCATATGTGTTAGTGTGTGAGTTCGCGTCCATTAATTTACAGTTGGCCCTTAAAAAGCCTGTGAACTCGCGCTCCTTGGTGTTCCTGAAGTGGATCCATCCTCGAGACATGTCTGCCTGGCTACTCATCATGCTAGTTACACAATTGTTGCCTGCAGGTTCAAGTTTCGCTTCTCTGGCATTGGTGTCAGATATGGCAGATGTGGTCGGGGCACGTTGGGGTCGAGTGTATAGTGCTGAAGAACAGATATATCATTACGGACTGGAGACAATGGTCATGCAGGGAGTGACCAGATGATCTGGTCCACACTCAGGACTTCGAGGCCAGACGGAAACATAATCCGACTGCTACTGTTCCTTTAGTATTTGGTCTCTTCACTGACTGTTGACGATGAGGGTGGAGCGCGTATGAGAATGTCTTGAGTGTTGTAATATCGGTTCTTGAGTCAATTCAACTCAACTTAGCTCAACCCAACCCAATTCACCTCAACTCAACCCAACTCACTTCAATGAAACCCAACCCAACTCAACCCAAATGTAAGCATGAAACAAGTACACGACCCATTCCCTTGCCCTAGACAACGACAATCTACTGTGACAAAACGCGATTATCTGTCTTAGGTCGTCAGGATTCCGCACTATTTTGGCGCGTCATCGGGGACTTTCCCAGCTAAGAATAGACTGAGGGAAGCCGATGAAGGACTTACGATCTAGAATATTCTCGAAACACCGAAATTCGAGTAACCCGTGATGCTGGGTATCGCTCTAAATTCTCGTGCAGAGAGATCTAGAAACTCTAGGCGGGGAATGACGTTTTCCCGAGAAAGTATCTTTTCTCTAGAAAGCACTCGCTTCTCGTGCGCATTGAGTTGGCACGAAGCGGGAATGTGCTAAAGCAGTCATTCACTTACTGTCGTTGAAACAGAATAGACGCAGGCCTGATTTGAGCCAATTTTGTGGTGCGTCTCTCCTCAACCATGATTCGGCTGACTGTCATTATAAGGAAGCTGAGAAGCCCTTGAAACAGTTCGGAGCTGTCTGGAGGTCTGGTTTTCCATACAGGTAGATAATTGTTTAAATCATTTAACTTTGTACGTGTGTTCCACACGCCATTGTTCTAACCTCATTACCTATGCGGATGTCCTTGCATACTAATTAGCAAACCGATCGATAACGCAGTTGATGGCGAATCGTGTTTGTTTACCGTGTGCTCGCGAAACAGCTGTTAGAAACGCAGTATTGTGATGTAGGCGATTTGGGTTCCAAATATGTGTACCATATTTTGACAATCGTTACATCTATTAGGTTGCTGTGTTAGAATAAAACCTAGTTACTTGTGCCGGCTGGAAACCTAGATTAGTTCAGTCAGTTGCTGAAGCCCGAAGTACGGTTAGAAAACCAGGTAAGTTGGTAGGTGGAGTTTCAGACAAAATTGTGCTTAGTTACTAAGTAAAGGAAGAACTTAGTTCTGTGCCACCAAGAATGATGTAACTATGGTGTAATAACTTAATAGTGAATTCATTGTGTGGAACAGCGGATTTCTGTGTCAAGGTAAGTTGCTTTGGTGCTATATTTATATATATATATATGATGGGACATTGTGTGCATATATATTAGATTATGGCTGTGATACTTCCTGGAGTAAGTCCGAACGCCGAATAGGTCGTCGTGAGATAACACTGCGTGCCGTCGCGATATAAATGTGCGTTCTGAAATCTTGTCTCAGCTATCCTGTCTCTTTCGTACTGGCGATAGTGCGAGTGAATGCTCTGGTGCTGGAAGTATGGAAGGATGCAAGGAGGCTGTATGAGACTGGGGAACTATAGAATATGGGGGAGGTAAATGCAAGTTATGAAAGTATGTGTTGGTAGGCCAAGCCAACGATGAAGTTCCATCCATGCCAAGGCTAAACCACTTGGGGAGGACAGAACTGGAAGATTACCCTTGGAACATGTGGGGAACATGTATTCTCAAGAAGGCTTCTTGACTCTAAGGCAGAGTCTGATAAGAAGAGTTTGCTAGGGCAGGGGCAGGTGGTCCCACCAGCAAACAGGCTTGTGTACATAGTGAATATGATCATGTCCTATTCCTATATCCCGAGGGATGGGATATTGATCCAGCTTATGTTTCTTAATGTACATTGATGATGTTAGGACCGAGTCTAGGGACTCTTTACCTATGTTTAGTTCAATTAACTTAGAACTATAATTAACAGCCTTGTATCACTACTGACGTTAGCGACGACTGGTAGATGATTAGGGAGAGGTGAGACCAAAGATCAGACTCGTCCATTCTGATTTCTTGCTCTGTTTGACGGGCTGTTCTGTGAGGCCAGCTGACATTTGCAAACCCATGCTATACTACTCTCCATATAGAGATAATGCTTTAGTTATATGCATAACTAAGTAGCATGACTGAGAGTTGAGTAGTTATTGGTAGGATGCATGTGGACTTATGTTTGGGCCAGTATACTCTCACCGGTCGCTCTTCCTTTTCAGGAGTTTGCCTGTTGAGGAACCAGTCAACTATAATGTTGTTGGCAGGAAACCACTTCGTGTGACAGAGCGAAGGGTTCAGTTCTTTTCTTATCACGCCAGACTCAACCACATCAGGTACCCAATATTGATTCACCATGAGTGAAGGTTGCCTCAAGACATACAACCACCCTGAAGGTGCCCGTGTGAGAAGTGTTGGTTTGTGATTGTCCTGATAAATAGACGACACTCTGTTTTGTGATGAACAGTTCAGCATGTTGAGTAATCATGCTCAACGACAGGGAACACCGGTCCGTCTAGTGACGGGGGTTCTGCCTAAACGCAGAAGTAATTGATCTTCATACACTTGAATGGTTCTTTGGACAGCTTTAGTGGCAGGTCTTGAGAAGAACTTCACTAGTTAGTGACTCGTGTCAAGATAACCCGGTGGAAGGGACTATGGGATTATAGTCCAACCTGAATTGTTGCTGTGAAATAGATGTCTGATTCTATTAATGTACTGTTGCAGTATCAAGATTATCAACTGTGTTATCCAAGAACTCAGTAACATTTTAGTAGCCATATCTGATTCTACAAGCAGTGTGACTGTAGGAGACCATTGAATTGGTCCGTGACACTTTTCCATTCATGTTCCGGTGCTGTGATAAAGGGACCATTAAATTGGTCAATACCATAGCGGTTCTGCAGTAAGACTGTGTTCTGATTGCTAGACCATTAGCTTGGTCAGTGTTTAAGTTCATCGAAGTGACTAATACTTGGAGCAATTCCAGGCGGATTGTCTCCCAACTGGTATTGTTCGAGAAGTGTATTAACAGTGACTCCGTGGGAGTGATATAGATGCAGTTGGTCCAGTGAAGTGTGGTCCAGCAGTGACTCTAGTGTTGTGGATCTACGCTCTGGAGACAGAGTGGTCTCCAAGGTTCTAGTCATCTCACTGGAAGGAAGCCGGGTGAGTGGCGGACCGACTGGACGGGACATCTGCATCCAATCTACTTCTCAACTCGATGAAGATACCTACATCTCTGAGTCTATCTCTACTCTATCTTCTATTTGTGTAAATAGATTCTTCTATCAGGATGTTCATTTCAGTTCTATATTCTCAAGGGTAGAATAAACTTTATGTAAGCTGACTTGCTCTTTGTATAATGATTGAGTGTGGTCTCGGACGATGCCTCAGTGTTCATTGTTCCACAGGTGTAGGTAGTTAGTGGGGGTCTAGAATCTGGAGGGGCTTGTAGACGTAATTAACTAAGATGAGATCAACCACAGAGGAAAAAGGTGTATCTGCTCATCCAACCCCTGGGGCTAGAATACACGGGAGTGCCAGAGACACCTAGGGTGTGGTTCACTCTCGCTACCCAAGGTGAACTCGTCACATCTACCTTCAACTGGCAATGTAAGCATGAAACAGTACAGCACCCATACACACGCCCTATACACACTGGCAATGTAAGCATGTAACAAATACACCATCCATTCACACACCGTATACATCGACAATCTACCTTCAACTGGCAATGTAAGCATGAAACAAGTACAACTATAGCACCCACTCGCATGCCCTAGACACACTGGCAATGTAAGCATGAAACAAGTACAGCACCCATTCACACGCCTAAAACAACGACGATCTACCTTCAACTGGCAATGTAAGCATGAAACAAGTACAGCACCCATTCACACGCCGAAAACAACGACGATCTACCTTCAACTGGCAATGTAAGCATGAAACAAGTACAGCACCTATTCCAAGGCCCTAGACATCGATGATCTAACTTCAACTGGCAATGTAAGCTTGAAACAAGTACAGCACCCATTCACACGCCTAAAACAACAACGATCTACCTTCAACTGACAATGTAAGCATGAAATTAGTACAGCACCTATTCCCAGGCCCTAGACATCGACGACCTACCTTCAACTGGCAATGTAAGCTTGAAACAAGTACAGCACCCATTCACACGCCTAAAACAACAACGATCTACCTTCAACTGACAATGTAAGCATGAAACTAGTACAGCACCTATTCCCAGGCCCTAGACATCGACGACCTACCTTCAACTGGCAATGTAAGCTTGAAACAAGTGCATCATCCACTCGCACGCTCCGGACACACCGGCATTACGTTGATAGACCCATATTTTTATGGTCTAATCAATATCTCACCGGCTGCCTTTATTTCCCAATAAAATTTCTGATATCTATTTAAGGCGGGGTTGACCTGCAAGCCCGGGCTAAGCTGTAAAATCCGTGGTTGCGAACCCAAGACCACTTGTCCGGTAGACGAGCGTCTAGCCACTACGCAACTGTCATTCCCCATTTTAAGTCTGTATCTATTTTAAATAGCAAGCCGTCCCGTGGTCTTCTAGAATCTTTACACTTCTGCCGTGGATCGATAGCGGTGTAATGTCACGGGGTGTCCCCGGGTAATGTGGCTCAATATGGTATTGCTGTGATTGGTTCAGTAGAGCTGACACTGTCAGGGTACATAACTGCTGACTATCATTTAGTTCGTACTTGTCTTGAACAACTCTTGAGTAACTGGTTATAATGTTACACTTTGACTCTAACATTACATGACGAACCACACAGTGATATATTAATTATAAATAGTGAACAGGACGCCGAACGAATTTACAATATATATTGTTTCCTTGAATTCACATTTACAATGTTGCACATTATCTCAGGTATCAATCTAATTCTTAATCACAGTAAAATGCCTAATTACTGGCCCCTTGCCGTCTTGACAGACGATAGTTTGTAAAATGGGGTTATCTCTCCATAACACGAAGCCTGGGCTGAATTTAGAGACCATGTGTTGCCCATGCAGCATGATCCATCTCTCGGCCTGCCTAGTTTACTCCAGAGGAAAGGTAACACCAATACGTCTGAAACAAGACAAGCTGCAGAAGTTGCTGGATCCAGAAAACAATATTCTAAATGTCCGCCTGTTGGAACTTCGATCCTAGACTAATTACCAACCAAGCCTTAGGGCCTGGTCTGCCCTGCCATGACATTTAATCTTTAGGTTGCATTTCCTCACACTAGGATAAGGCTTGAACCCTCCCAATTGTGCTCCTCCGCCCGAAGCCGTTGGCACAATGTGGGGTGTCGGGTTTGGTAAGCGCCGCCCAACATTCGGTGCTAACAGAAGCAGGTAGTACTGTCTACTGTCTTACGGTAGCTCAGTCATATCTGACTTAGACCTGACATCGAAAATGCCTACTAACAATAGTAATTAAAACTATATTATATGTGGCGGTCATCTCAAGAATTCCATAGCCACAACGAGGCTAGACCCGTCTGTCTTCGACCACGGTCGACCTCTGAGTGTCAAGTTAAGGACAGATCTTTCTCTCCTGACCATCGCCAAAGCGTGCTTCTCGCCGTAAGGCTGCTTACACGCTTCAATGTGATTAGAGCTCACCTTTCAGTTCATGACAACTTCGTTGCGCAATGTTCAGAAACATCTAGAAATCTGCTTAAAATAATTGCACGACGTAGCGGCCAACCTTATATTGATTTTCTAGGTAATTACACGTTTAGTAGCTTGCCATTGCTTTCTGAACATGAAGTCAACGTTTAAATTCAACTTATGCAGGTGTAGGGATTGTACCGCTCACCTCGCCATCAGCGCGCCGGGAGTCTAAGAGCGAACACTCCTACCCTCTCAGCCATGTCGACGCTTTAGTTGCACTAATTTAAACAGCGGATGGTTTCAGCACCTGGCTTTCTCAACTTTAACAGCGGTCTCTGGAGCCTGCAGCAAGTTGGCTGCTGGGTTGTGTAGACTACCTGTGCTGGCAGCAAATGGACTTGGTTGACCTCGGTTTTTACAGTGCTGACTGTGTATTCACTTCACTGACATTGAGAATGTTGCACTTGTAACTTAGAGCTTGTTGCACTGGTCGATCGCATTCAACTATAAATACGCACGACAAGAGAAAAACGTCTGGGAGTCATGACCCAGACGGGCCCGCCCCCTGAGAGTGCCAGGTAGGTAAAGGAGCCGAAACATTCAGTGAGGGTGGGACGCGGAGGTGTTTCAAGGCACCAGGGCCAGGTTCTATACTGGCCAAGACCTACTGACACGTCCTAGTCGTGCGTCCTGGGCAACAGGTCCCTTCGGGGTTCCTGGTTAACGTATTATGATCGCTGATTCTTCCGAAGTCGGAGAGTGTCTGCTTGCACGGCACGGCGAGGAACCACCAGTCTGCACACCAATAAGCCAGACATGGGACAATGGATGCTCACGCACACTCCAGTCCGGTATGACATCACATCGATGTTAGTCAAAAGGATGTCTTCATCCGACATACAGGACTTCACGCTGGAGTTCACAGCCAGCGAACGCAAGTGTCATGGTCTTATATGACATGTGTAAGGAAGAATGTAAGTGCCGGTATGTAAGCGAGAGTCAGTGTAAGCATGGCTGAGGTAAAGGGCAGTAAGAGACACCACGGCTTGGCTAGTGGACGGTCAGGCAAGAAGCCCGTGAACCGAGCCACGTGATGTGGGAAGGTCAACGAGAGGAGAGTCAGTGTGTGTGAGGCAGCGAATAGAGACGGACGTGTGGAGATCTAGAGAACGATAGAACGATAGAACGATAGAACGATAGTGGTTGCGACGGATAGATGGAGATGAACGTTGTGTATTGATATTCGAGGAATGTACTAACTGTGATATGTGCGGGATGATGTGAAGTTGTGATTGTGAATGATCATGCGGGCGACAGTGTAAAGATCGCCATTGTGAGCTAGCGCGTGGCTGTTGGTGGTGAACGATTGTTTGAGCGTGAAGTGCGACTATGTTGTCAGCCTGTAATATATATTGTAATAAATGATTGTTCAGGAGATAGCTCCTGCCAGTTTCCGATTGCATTCATGTGTTATTGGTAGATGTGTCGTAGATGTTGTAATTTGCCTGTCCAAGTCCAGCGAGCTAGACAGAGCTACTAATTAGGACTCTGACAGGTATAATGGTGTCAGAAGTGCACATGAACCACATTCCCATGTAGAACGCACAAAAGAACGCTACTTTTGTAAAGAATAAGAAGGCCTATTGCAGAATATATATAAGAAATTGTAAATTAAAGATGTGTCAATAGAGTCAGAACGAAAATAACATCATTTCTTTCCACAGCAGGTTTCAATTCTACAAAGCGACCGACGTAACCAGACCAGGTCAGCGGTAACCAACACGAGAATCACGTTCCTGTACATCAAGCGTTCGAGTAGTCAGCAGAGAAAGATAAGTTGATTAATTTTGATTGCTAATTACCCAAATCTGCATTCCTTGAGTTTCTTGTGTAAATATCATCATCGGTACATGTGAATATTAATGCTTAGAAATTAAACTAGGTCCAAAATGACTTCATATGACGACCTCAAAGAACTAGCCTTAGAACATGCAAGCACTCCAGAACAAGTAAGATACTTGTGCGTCCTGGGCAACACTTGCAAGCAGACACTCTCCGACTTCGGAAGAATCAGCGATCATAATACGTTAACCAGGAACCCCGAAGGGACCTGTTGCCCAGGACGCACGACTAGGACGTGTCAGTAGGTCTTGGCCAGTATAGAACCTGGCCCTGGTGCCTTGAAACACCTCCGCGTCCCACCCTCACTGAATGTTTCGGCTCCTTTACCTACCTGGCACTCTCAGGGGGCGGGCCCGTCTGGGTCATGACTCCCAGACGTTTTTCTCTTGTCGTGCGTATTTATAGTTGAATGCGATCGACCAGTGCAACAAGCTCTAAGTTACAAGTGCAACATTCTCAATGTCAGTGAAGTGAATACACAGTCAGCACTGTAAAAACCGAGGTCAACCAAGTCCATTTGCTGCCAGCACAGGTAGTCTACACAACCCAGCAGCCAACTTGCTGCAGGCTCCAGAGACCGCTGTTAAAGTTGAGAAAGCCAGGTGCTGAAACCATACAATCGTTCACCACCAACAGCCACGCGCTAGCTCACAATGGCGATCTTTATACTGTCGCCCGCATGATCATTCACAATTACAAGCTTTTACAGGACAAGAACGGTATCCTATATGTGCATAAGGGCATCGACGATGTATATTTTATTGTATATGTATTAACTGTATGACATCCAATGTCTAATTTTATTATTATAATACTTTGTATTGTTATAATGTGATATGTACATATGAGCGTAAGTATAGTGGCGAATAGAATAAGTTATAATGCTGAGAATCAACGCCTGGCAATCCCAATGCGCGAATGTTAACAAATTTGCCTTCGCGTATGCTGGATAGCCCGACGAATGACGCTTAGCAATAGCGGTATAGAATTAACATCAGAAGATGGTGACAAGAAAGAACATACCAACAGGGTGATGCCAGCCAAAGAGATTAATAACTCTCCATAACAGTAAACGAGGTGTGCTCAAAAGGGGAAACAACTCATGGTCCGACATAAGATGAGGTAAGGGGGACTATAACATACATGAAGTATATTCGAACCATGACCACAACATTGACATAGTGTGCTCATAAAGAATCGAGTAGTGTGCATTAAATAGAGACGAGGGGAACCACGTCTGAATAGAGAGAAAATTTAAGAATGCTGTAAGAGGAAGTTGTAGCCTTATTTGAGACGTAAACCAATGGAGAATCCTTAAACCAGCATAACCACAATAACTATGAGATGAGAATGCACAGACAATCGATTGAGAAATATGAACAGAATGTAATGTCACGGAGTGGTGGTTGAATAATATAACGAGGTATGACAAGTACACCCAACCAGAACATTTGTCAGACCACGACAAAAACCTTGAGAGAAACCTCAATACTGAAAAAGAGATAACAATATTTGAAGTTAATCTCGGAAAAGATCAGAGCAAATCATATAATCCTCTGACAAGGTTAGAAAGATGTACCAAGAGTAACAACAGCAGAATGTGTCACATGTCTAAGAGTAAGTGCCACATTGGTTGTGCGGGGGGAGAATGTCATGGTCTTATATGACATGTGTAAGGAAGAATGTAAGTGCCGGTATGTAAGCGAGAGTCAGTGTAAGCATGGCTGAGGTAAAGGGCAGTAAGAGACACCACGGCTTGGCTAGTGGACGGTCAGGCAAGAAGCCCGTGAACCGAGCCACGTGATGTGGGAAGGTCAACGAGGAGAGTCAGTGTGTGTGAGGCAGCGAATAGAGACGGACGTGTGGAGATCTAGAGAACGATAGAACGATAGAACGATAGTGGTTGCGACGGATAGATGGAGATGAACGTTGTGTATTGATATTCGAGGAATGTACTAACTGTGATATGTGCGGGATGATGTGAAGTTGTAATTGTGAATGATCATGCGGGCGACAGTGTAAAGATCGCCATTGTGAGCTAGCGCGTGGCTGTTGGTGGTGAACGATTGTTTGAGCGTGAAGTGCGACTATGTTGTCAGCCTGTAATATATATTGTAATAAATGATTGTTCAGGAGATAGCTCCTGCCAGTTTCCGATTGCATTCATGTGTTATTGGTAGATGTGTCGTAGATGTTGTAATTTGCCTGTCCAAGTCCAGCGAGCTAGACAGAGCTACTAATTAGGACTCTGACAGCAAGCAAGCAGCATTCGGCGGGAGTGGAGCCGCTTCTGACGATCAGAAACCTCCTGTCGTTCTTGTTCCCCGGCGGATTTTTACCACTTGTTCACTTAGCGTTTTTACTGGGTGTGTAAGCATCGGTAGCGCTGTGGCTAGCAAGCGTCCCGGTGCTCGTGTGTTCACTTTCCCATCGAGGCTGAGTTTTCAAGTTGACCTGGTCTCTCAGGTCGAACCGGTCAGAAATGGGTACCCAAAAATGTCAGTGGAAGTAAAGGATGTCGGGATTATATTGACACCATTGCTCATTGAGTGAGGATTGGTATACACAACTGTACAACTAGAACCATATGCCCAATTGTCGCGAAATCACTGTGAATTAACGATCAGATGATACAAATAACAGCGACAGTCTGATTCGCAGCTGCAAGTTGTTTATTACGGGAGTCGGTGAGATCAAACGGTACAGCTGTCTTTGAGAGTTCCCCACAAGACAGAAAATTGTAGGCATGTTGTTTTGGCCCGATCGGGAGAATGCGGGAAACACGCTGGCTTGTTTTGGTTGTCGAAACAAAGGAGACAACTTTTGCATTGGTTGAACAAGGGGGAGAGAATAATTCTGAAATAGTTAGTTGCCCTTGAGGACACCTGTGTTGACATCAAAGGAAGTCACTAGAACAATCGAAGACTGTTTGAAAAACCAAGCTTGTTACAGCGATTGTAAACAAGAGAGTTGGCCTAAGACGGACGGTGTTTTCGCTAGCTCTGTTGGAATTTGAAAAAAACATCTACCGTGTGCGGGATTAATTAAATTTAATTTACACGTGCCTGTCATGGCAAAATGTAGATGTGATTCAGGAGCAAAGCAGTGTTACATAAGGTACTCCATAGATTATATTTAGGTATAATTAATGTGGGATAGACTGGTGATAGTAGAGTTTAGGACTTTAACGTAGTGAAGTGATAATTAGTTCTGCTAGTTGAGAATAGGGTAGTGAAGTGAGAATTAGCTCTGCTAGTGAGAATAGTGTAGTGGGGTGATATTTGGAGAGATTGAGGATGGGTTGGGAGATAGGGGAAATGTCCAATGGTGGGATCTTCCAGTGGGGTGCCTACTGGGGTTCTGCACTCTGTCTATTGGTCTTTCCTTGTCTTAGCCTGATTCGGACCAAGGTGATGAGCTCCTCTGCTCTATGACAGAGTTTAGTTCGCTGATAAATATCTGAGCGAGGCCGTAGGCCTACACTCAGCTAGTAGGATCAGTGACTAGTGCTCTCACCAGGTGTGTTATTTCTCTAACAGGTTCCCCGCCAGTTACGAGGAAGCTCTACACTGGTGTTGATGAAGTGCTACTCCGATTGGGAAGAACCCCAGATGAACAGTCAATGTTTTTTTTAAGAAAATGAATAACGTCAGAGAAGAAAGGTTGTACAATAGTGTTTACGCTGGGCCCATGATCAGGAGGGTCCACCAGAACATGGCTCAGATGAGCAAAACCATATAACGATTCCTGTGGGATAAGGTTCACCTAGGATGGGTGAGGTTCGTTGATACACCACATATCATATGAACAATAGTGACTAAAAAGGAACATTAAACGTAGCATTCACATGGAGCTGTAGAGTCCATTGGAATAGTACAAGGGACATTGTATTTGAGACAATATAGACAATAGATAGGATCAAGTGTATTACCAATAACAGTGATACCTATATTCACAAGTACAAGGATTGAACATTTAAGAACTATAGGGACCTATAGGACGCAGTGTGTAACCGATCCGTGATCAGTGTTAAACTATGGACTGTATCTATTTCGGATGATCATGTAGATGGATTACCAAGTAGCTACAGAAGAAAGTCAGCGTCTGGCAGGAGAGATACATCACTGGGTGAGGTTTTCTTGTGCTGACCTAACGTGCTGTGGTGTGACCTTGCTAGGATGATCTGACTGGGCTACTGATCTGATGGTCCGATTTACACACATTATAGTACACGACACACATTCTTCGCATACACTTCTCACATACATTACACTTTCTTTTAAATAAATTAATTGTTATTAATGTTTATAAGCTAGAGTTGTTGAGTATGTTGCGTTGAGGAAGAATGAGAGGGGGCATGATCCAGTAGTGATAGAGAGAGAGAGAGAAAGAGGTGTCCATAAACTGAGGGAGTGTGGTGGACGGAATCTAGTGGATTCTCCAGGATAATGATAAGGGGTTAAAATATAATGTGGGTGTTGATTCTCCTCACTCCAGGGACGACACTTTAAAGAAATACACGACACCAATACACCAAAGAAAACATCAATGTGGCGAGCTGGTACCGAGTCGAAGAATTTCACCCTCTTCTTCGTACACCATCGGATTTCAGCATGAACAGATACACAGAAAGCCGCAGTCAGCGAGGGCATCCTGATATCCAGGCTTGTCCATGGGACATATTTTTCTGTCGTATACCATCCCATCCCATGGTAATTTATGTCTGTCCCATCCCATCCCATTCCATGGGATTCCCATTATAATATTAATATGGAATACAGTTCAAATACAATTATGAAATTTAAGAAAGTTTAGGTTTAGTGTCTACTAAATAGGACTACATGTACACAGGGACATGTAAAACGACAGAATTTATTAATTTTAATATTCAAGAGTATTTTTTTTTTTTTAAAGTTTCATCTAAATCTGACAATTCAGTATCATTCTGACAATCTCATTATGTTTCTGAGTCACTCTGCTCATTCAGCATATTATCGATTTCCTGCAGATCGACTGTTTCTAATAATTCAGTTAATCCAGGTAATCCCTGAACATTTTCCACAATTTTCATCTTACATGCAAATCTGATATACACAGAGTTTTCGTAACTTACTCAACAACAATCCAGCTGCACTAAATAAGTGCTCTACTGCCGCTGAGGACACTGGTATGGCCAAAACAATTTTCACACTTGCTTTTAGCAGTGGAAACGTATGTTCATTTTCCCAATAATTTAATGGTTGTGAAGTTGGTTGCCGTAATTGTTTTAAACATGATGACTTCATCCTCAATGCATTTATTTCTGGGGTCATCAAACTTAAGTTCTTTGTTTGGTGGAGGATCAAACAATAAAAATATATTTATATAAAAAATATAAATATATAAAGAAAAAAGAAGGATAAAAAGCTTTAGAAAAGTAAAAACTATTTTAAAAATACTAAAAAAATTAAGGGTAGACAGACAGACAGACAGACAGACAGACAGACAGACAGACAGACAGACAGACAGACAGACAGACAGACAGACAGACAGACAGACAGACAGACAGACAGACAGACAGACAGACAGACAGACAGACAGACAGACAGACAGACAGACAGACAGACAGACAGACAGCATCTCATTATGTATAACCCACACCTAATATAAAGAAAAGGGAAATAATGATTATATCTGAGAAACAGGATACACCAAACTGTGAGATAAGAAAACAAGGGAAAATCCTTGACCAAGCTGATATATTTAAATACCTAGGGGCAATTATAACATTAAGTGGAAGACATTAAGAGGAGACAAGGACAAGCAAAAGCTGCATTCCAGAAAATTACAAGTATCTTAAGCAGTAAGTCACTTTAATTGAATGTGAGAAAGAGATTGCTGCAATGTTATATAGAACCTGCAAATACAGGCATAGGAACGGAACACAAAGGGACGACTATTTGCCGTGAAGATGGAACCGCCACTAACTAACTATAGAACCTGTCTTACTGTGTGGCAGCGAATCATTGAGCGTGAACTAACAAATTTGGGGGAAAAACCTTGGAAACAAAGTTGTGTTAACTGAAATGAATGTTGCGAATTCCTTGGACTGCCAGTGTACCAATTAACAATGATTGTCTGAAGGAGGCTAATGAAACTAGAACATTATATACAAATGTAAGAAAGAGACAAACAGATTTCATTGGTCATGTTATGGAAAGAGAGGCATTGGAGAATATTGTGACTACTGGAAAGACCAGTTGGGAAAAGTAACAGAGGCAGACTAAGAGGAATGATACTGGATGGGCTGAGACGTTGGCATGAGGGAATATCATCAGCAGAGTTGATCCACAATACCAAGGACCGAGATCTGTTGAAAGACATGAACGCCCACGCCAGCTGGCAAAAAAACACGAAGGAAGATAATGAAACCAAATATTCAGCAGCTAAAAATACGTATGTAAATATTTGCACGTCTGTAATGGTATAATCTCCTCGGTGATACGGTCTATCCACCGAGGACAACAACCGAATGGAAATTACAGTTGATGTAAAATATAATTTATTAATTTTTGTCTGAGACGGTTAGGCGTTAATTAAATACTGAAGCCCCGGGACTTGAAGATAAATACTGGCATACTTGAGTGAAATATTATTGATTTTATGGGAAGCCGTGCCCTGGTGATTGGGTAACATCGTTGCTGATATCCACTCCAGGACAGCTGACATTTCTGACTGGTGTCTTGGGAAGAATATTGGAGAAGAAGAAGATTGTGGTTTTAAAAAATATGTTCTACCTACAGATGGAACTTGGCGTGGATGATCGTTAGTTCAGTTATCTAGAGAAAATATAACATGGCATAGATGATCGTAAGTTAATCTGTCTGGACATAATATAACATGGCGTAGATCACATGTGTGAAACTCAAGGCCCGCGGGCCACATCCGGCCCACCGTACAATCATATCAGGCGCGAGAGGTCTCAATCGACGTACAAATATAGTCGGCCCAAGAGATAATTTTAGGCAAAAATATTCTTTTATGGTCACGATATAAAGTGCAAATAAAGTTCCCTAATTAGCAGCCTTCCGAATGATAGGCTACCCGAGAGCGTTCTCGCTTCGATCAGAATAAGCGAAAATAAAAGTTGTGTAGTGAGTTAGTGTTCGTCATTATAGTTACCTAGCAACGTTCAGATACTCGTTTTGGATTGGCGCATAAAAAATGAAATTAGTGTAATGCCCGGATATTACATCACCTTTTCCCGCTACGGGTAACCTGGTGTCAATCAAGCGTCTGTCGATAGATGCACAATCTCGTAAAATCAAAGCTAGCCTTTAAAATGGCCAACTGAAAAGTTGATTCTGAAAACAGAGCCTTTCAAAGCTGCTGCGAGGCTGAATATATGTTTACTGATATTGGCGGTAAACCTGTGTGTCTAATTTGTGGAGGTAATGTGGCTGTGATCAAAGAATATAATCTGAGGCGGTACTACGAGACTAAACATCAAGACAAGTTAAACAGCCTGAATGTAGAGCAGAAGCTACAGAAAGTAAAAGAATTGAAGAGGCATCTAACATCACAGCAGATGTTTTTCACCAAAGAAAAATCACAAACTAATGCTGCTGTCAAAGCAAGTTGTATTGTGTCAGAGGAGTTTGAAAAATCAGGCCGACCATTTTCAGAAGGAGAGTTTCTGAAGCGATGCATGATGAAAGTGTGTGGCGTTTTGTGTTCTGACAAAAAGCAGATGTTTGCAAAGGTAAGCCTTAGCAGAAATACGGTTATTGATCGAACGAACGAACGAACGAACGAACGAACGAACGAACGAACAATCTTTATTTTCAAAAGGTTAAGAATTCGGCACGCAGGCCCGTCTGACATTCTGTCCTTCTTCTCTATTTCCTCTCATACATTTTTTCATTCAACATAACTTATGAAGCTAATCTTTGACAACAAAAGATCGGGTTTGTGAGATGGCCACTGATGTGAAAACACAGCTGATCGAAAAAGGCAACGACTTTGTTGCATTCTCCCTTGCTGTCGATGAAAGTAATGGCACGACTGACACTGCACAACTCGCCATCTTCATCTGTGGAGTGGACTCCAGTTTGAATGTTACAGAAGAAATATTGGACATGAAATCCATGCACGGGACAACGACAGGACAAGACATTTTTGACAACGTATGTCAAAGTTTAACCAACATGAACCTGCCTTGTGACAAACTCGTTGGACTGACAACAGATGAAGCACCGGCGATGTGTGGCGAAATAAGTGGACTAGTTGGAAGGGTGCGGTTAAATATGCAGGAGAACTATACTGGTGATCTGATAGCATATCACTTCATTATACATCAAGGATCGCTGTGTGGTAAAGTCCTCAAATGGAAGATGTAATGATCATTGTAACACAAACCGTCGACTTTATCAGAGCCAAAGGTTTAAATCACCGCCAATTTCAGTCTTTTTTGCAGGAAATATAGTCTGCACTCATTGACGTGCCTTACCATACAGAGGTGTGGTAGCTAAGTAGGGGGAAAGTTCTCAGTAGATTTTTCCAGCTGATCGAGGAAATCTATCAATTCATGGACAGTAAATGAAAAGATTCCACAGTTTTTTCGGGAATGTGGACGTCTGAGTTGGCATTTCTGTCTGATATAACCACTCATCTCAACGAGTTGAACCTGCAGCTCCAGTGACGGGATCACATTATCACTGATATGCATGATGCAGTGAAGGCATTTCAAGTGAAGCTGCGCTTATGGGAGACACAAATGAACCAATGCAACCTATCTCACTTTCTTGTTGCCAGGTCATGCTTAAACCAAGTCACTCTATGGTGTTTCCCAATGCACACTTTGCTGAAAAACTACTTCGCTTCTTCGCGGCAGAGTTCCACGGACGCTATAGTGACTTTGAAGCACGAAATTAATTTCGAGCTGTTTCGTAATCCTTTGCCATAGATGTTCAAACTGCACATGTAAATTTGCAGATGGAGTTATAGACTGCAGTGTAATGGGAAACTAAGGCATAATTACGACACTGTGGGGTCTCACAGTTCACGGCGGTCATTCCTGAGAGAGTGCCCCGGCTTCATCTACATGCGCTCAAAAACTGAGAATGTTTGGTAGTCCATATCGGTTGTGAGCAGCTGTTTTCCTGTGATGAAGATTAACAAAACATCACACAGGTTCGTCTCACTGATGAACACTTGCAGGTCCATCCTTAGAATCTCAATGACACAACATTACTCCCACATAACAAAATTGTTAGCCAAGAAAGATGCCAACCTCATGTCTGAAACACTGACATAAAGTGAAAATGTGCATACCAATGACTGTTTTATTATTAATACTGTTTTTATGTTTTAATTTATATTAATTTTTAAAAATGTTTAATTATCGCTTATTTGAATTTTATCCTGTCGCGGCTCGCAACCTTTCGTGTGATTTGAGGGTTGGCAGGTATTCGATTGAGTTTGAACACCCTGGCGTAGTATTTTTGGGGATCTAACTTCAGTTATCTAGAGAAAATATACGTGAGTGATGATGGGTCAGTATCAGTTGTCTGGGATAATATAACATGGCGTGGATGAGGTTAAATCCATCTGTCCAAACATAACGTTAAGTTCATTGTGAACTTTTGTGACCACTACGAGGCATCTGTTCATCCTTGGACCTTGTGGAGGACGAGGTACTGAGTGTGAGTTTGTTGTATGTGTGTATGTAAGTGTGTATGTGTGGTGAGGTCTGTGTGTGAGTGATGCGTATACTGTGTGTGGAGTGTGTGTATATGTGGAAGTTTATGTGTGTTTGTGTGTGTTAGCTGTGTTTGTGTGTGTGTATGTAAGTGTGTGTGTTTAAGTGTGGTGTGTGTAGGGTGTGTTAAGTTGTGTCTTGTAAGTGTGTGTGCGTATAAGTGTTGTGTTGTATAACATGCGTGTCTGTGTTGAGTGTGTGGGTGTGTATGTACGTGTGTGTGTGGAGTGTGTCTGTCTGTGTCAAAGTGTCCGCGCTGTGTGGTGTACGTTTGTGTGTGTGTAAGTGTGTGTGTCTCGTGTGTGTATGAGTGGTGTTGTAAGTGGTTAGTGTGTCTGTGTGTTATGCGTGTCTGTGTGTGATGTGTGTGTAAGTTTATCATGTGTGTGTGTAGCGTGAGCGCACGCTCGAGCGCTTCGCGTGTGTGTTGTGTGTGTGTGTGTGTGTGTGCAGTGGGTTGTTCCTGGCGAGGCTGAGCCTTGATGAACATGTTCCCCATGACTTACAGTTTGGGTGTCTTATTGGGCTGTTACTGTTCCCCATGGACTTACAGTTTGGGTGTCCTTATGCTGTGACGTTCCCATGACTTACAGTTTTGGGTGTCCTTTTATTGCTCTGACTGTCTCCGTGGCTTACAGTTTGGTGTCTTATTGTCTCCTGACTTGTCTCGTGGCTTACAGTTGGTGTCTTATTGCTCCTGACTGTTCCCAATGACTTACAGTTTGGGTGTCTTATGCTGTGACTGTTCCACATGACTTACAGTTTGGGTGTCCTTATTGCTCTGAATGTCTCCGTGGCTTACAGTTGGGTTCTTATTGCTCTGACTTGTCTTCCGTTGCTTACAGTTTGGGTGTCTTATTGCTCTGACTGTTCCCCATGACTTACAGTTTGGGTTCTTATTGCTCTGACTGTTCCTACCCATGATTACGTTTGTGTGTCTTATTGCTCTGACTGTTTCCCATGACTTTACAGTTTGGGTGTCTTATTGGCTCTGACTGTTCCCCATGACGTCAGTTTGGTGTGTCTTATTTGCTCTTGACTGTTTCCCGTGGCTTACAGTTTGGTGTCTTATTGCTCTTACTGTTTCCTCATGACTTACAGTTTGGGTGTCTTATTGCTGTAACTGTCTCCGTGGCTTACGGTTTGGCTGTCTCATTGCTGTAACTGTCTCCGTGCCTTACAGTTTGGGTGTCTTATTGCTGTGACTGTTCCCTATGGCTCACAGTTTGGGTGTCTTATTGCTGTGACAGCTACTAGCAGTCGCTACTTCTAAGGAGTGCATTGGGCTGATTTTTTAAATGACAACTACCCCAGAAGTCACATTTGGTTCGTTTGATTGCCGAGGGACACTGGTAATAGGAAACGCCAGTTCAACACACAAATCAGCCAAGTGCACTAGAGGTTGTAGCATTGTGCATTGAACTACGCTTGAGTTTAAAGCGAGTGGGGAAAAAAGATGTCTTTAAACGTGGCCGAAATATTTCGTTTGGCTCTTTTTAAATTTCATCAAGTCTCTTTGCATTCCCAGTTTTTATAGAACCTCTATATTTAATTGATTTTGTTATCATGAGCGCCGGTCAATTTTTAAAAATCCGGATTCTCCCAGCTGTGGATCGAACTCACGACCACCACGCCAGCACTCGAGTGTCTAGCCACTACGCAGCCGAGACTCTCCAAGGATGTAAAAGAGTCGAAATATTCGGCGAATGGAAACCTCATTTGACGATCGGAATCCTCTTATCGTTCCTGCTGTCCGGTAAAGAATTCATTTCACTTACTAACCTAAAACCCAGGGGCAGTATTCCATCTCTTCATTATTCTGTAAAAATCAATACCCTCTACATCGCGAATCACCCCAGGCCTGATGGGTCCATAGACTGGGTCGTACTTCAAATCTAACCGGCCCAATTAAATACCATTCATTTCTCAGCTCATTTTACTTTATTTTTCGGGCCACAATTTATCCCCGGTGCTGTTTTCAACATCTTGACCTGCCTTGCATATCTACCCTTATTGTTGTTGTTAGCGTATACTCGTTATTTCTCGGAGTCTGTGGGTTGGGTCAATGAACTCAGTTTCTCGATCCCGGTATACTAGGTGTGAAGTCTGCCGGAGTGCATTTTGAAGTTAGACCGCTTTGCATTAATTTTCACAGCGGCATGAGCGTCGGCCGCTCATAAAGCAATGGCAAACTACTGAACGTAAAATTGCTTAGAAAGTTGACTTGAGTCGAGTCAAGAACCGATGTCATTGCACTCGGAACATTCCCATAAACCCTCAGTCATCATCTTCAACAGCCAGCGTAGAGTTCCAATACTAATGGTATCCGTTCCTATCTGTATGTCCGTCTGGCTTTACATCTGAGTGACCTCTGACCACCCCTTGCTGCCACATTCTCTCTAGACCATGATAGATTATCTGTTCTTCAGCATTAATCACATTCTCCCAGAGGGCCTTCACCACATCTGCCTTATCATGCATCAAATCACCCCTTGATGATGTGGCACCAGCCAACCTGTCGGCCTGTTCATTCCCAATCACAATAGAGTGTCTTGAAGAAAAGATCCAGCCACTGCTCACAACCCGCGACACTTGAATTGATGCATATTCAGCATGCCAGTCTTCACTTTTGTCAACATGCTTTGTGAATAAATCGCAATCACGACATGCGTATAGTTTGTTCTCCAACCAGCGGAAAGCTGCAGTAACCGCCTCCACCTCCATTCTCAGACTTGAGATTGTGGTATCATATGCCAAGCTCTCCTAAGCATTGCCCATTGGCTTTTGCCTGGAAAATAACAAGGTTAGTTGCACGGTCTTTACAGGACGTTGCAATCATCCCCAGCAAGTATTTGCTATTTGTGATTTACTCGGCAATATTACGTAGTAGTTTATCATTGCTATCTGAACGTCCGACGCATGATACCATCGAAATCAACGCGTAACTTCGAGCCCACGGACTCAGTGTGTCGGGGAATTGTCCAGTTGTAATAACAGCGGCACTCCGTTGGTTAAAGGAGACCACTGCAACACACATTGTCTTCATCGCGGACTCAAGGAGTATGCTTTGTGAGGTGGAGAAAGGAAAGTTTCAAGCGGAATGGCTTGCATTGCTTCAGAAGTCACAGATTGTGAGAATTGTATGGATATTTTGCCCTGGCCATGCGAGAGTACGGGGGAATGAACCGGCTGATAGGCTGGCAGGGAATGCACCTCTTGGTGGTAGATTACCTATGGACAAGAGGGAGGTGGTCGTGTGCCTGTGGGGCCAGGTGGAGAAGGCGGGGGAACAGATTGAGAACCCATATGTGGAAAGAATGAGATTGCGGGGGGGTCGGCAGGGGATCTGGAAGAATTTCAAAACTGAAAGAGAAGAACAGGCGAACTTTCAATCAAATAGCGGTGGGAACGATTAGTAGTATGATTCTTCGCTGGCTGTTGAAAGCAGGGACGCGTATGGGAATGTCCTGAATGCAGTGATGTCGGTTCTTAGCTCAACTCACCTCCATTCATTGTCAAATTGGGCTGCATTAACTCCAAAACTACACAAGTCCATTTTTTTTTTTTCTGGTTTAAGCGTTGGCTAGTTTTGAACTCAAACGTGGTCCATCCACGCGCTGCTACTTTTAGTGTACAGAATTGATTTTTGCGTGTGGATTTGCTTTCCCTGTAGCCAGCGCCCTACGCTATGAGGCAAATCTACTCCGACTTCTCAGGCACTTATAATTTACCTTCCGAAGTCAAGGACGAGATGTCGATATGTTAGTCCAAACTGTCATCATCATTGTTAGGAACTAGCGATCGTATCCATTCTGCCATGCTGACCTCGCAGACGCCAATTGAAAACCACAAACTGCCCAAAAATGTTGGGGTTGGTTGCGACATCGTGTACACGGACACGCCACTAACTTCACACTGTAGTTGTTGACAGTGGCCGAGGGGTGCAGTGGTTAGCCCGCTGTCCCAGAGAGCATGCATTTGAATACCTCATCTGTGTGGATGGACGGTTGATAATTGACCTCTGCTACCAGGTTGACCCTCATTACAAAGGGTACTAGCAGATATTGTATGAAATAAAGGCGGCCGGCGGGGTACTACACGCTTCAACCACCCACTGCTGTTCGCTCTATGCAATATGGAGCAGTCACTATATGCCTGATCACATTTATGGCGTAGAAACTTTACTGTTACATTATATCTGACATGTTGTTATACTTTACTGTTACATTATATCTTACATGTTGTTATACTTTACTACTGGACGCAGAGGTATTTCCAAGGCACCAGGGCCAGGTTTTATACTGGCCAAGACCTATTGACGCGTCCTCGTTGAGCGTCCTGGGCAACAGGTCCCTTCGAGGTCCTGGCTAAAGTCAGTAGGATCGCCGATTCCTCCGAAGTCGGAGAGTGTCTGCCTGTGCGGCAAGGAACCACCAGTCTGCACACCAATAAGCCAGACATGGGACAACGGATATTCACGCAAACCTCAGGTTCTGTATGACATCACACTGATGTTGGACAACAGGATGTCTTCATCCGACATACAGGACTTCACAGCCAGCGAACACAAGCAAGCAGTATCTTAGCTGTGGAAATTGACAAAGAAGATGGCGGCGGCAGCAGCGGCGGCGGCGGCAGCAGCAGCAGCAGCAGCAGCAGAAGAAGAAGAAGAAGAAGCAGGAGGAGGAGTAGTAGAGGAGGTGGAGGAGAAACATAGCAGTAAGATATCAAAACATGGCATGTTTTTTTTTTTTTTATTTTTAAATTTATTATTTGTTGTTCTGGAAATTGTTGGACATATAAGTCAATAAAACAAGAAACATGATTCAAAAACAGTAACACACAAAGTCAAGATCAGTTTGCCTCTGGGGAGAGGATGAATGTCTCGGGTGAAATATTCTCACAAGGGGAGAGAATGTCTTCCACAGGGGAAGCATTTTCTGTCTCACAAGGGAAGAGAATGTCTTTCACAGGGGAAGCAATTTCTGTCTCACAAAGGAAGATAATGTCTTTCACAAGGGGAAGTAATATCTCTCACAAGGGAAGCAACATCTGTCTCACAAGGGGAGAGAATCTATTTCTCAAGAGAAGCAAGATTTCTCTCCTAAGGGAAGAAAATCTATTTTTCAAAAGGAAGGACAATCTCTCCCACTGTGGAAATAATGTCTTTATCAAGGGGAGTACATATCTCTCACAGGGGAGAGAATATGTCTCTATTACTGTGAGAAAATCTCTCTCATAAGGAAAGAACATGTCTTTATCAAGGAAAGAAAATCTCATTTACTGGGGCAGACAATCTCTTTCTCAAGGGGAGCAAAATCTCTTTTACAAGGGGAGAGAATATGTCTATCAAAAGGAGAAAATCTTTCTCAAAGGAGATAACATTAATGGCACAGGCATGTCATGTTTAATTATGTGAATTTAACAAAAATGTTACAAACATATTTACAGAACCTTCTTCAGATCGACATTTCATGGACGGTCCCATCTTGAGCATTCAGTGGAAACAGCTGTTTTGTTCTGTTATACTGCAACCCAAGTTGCTGAAAGTATCAATTACGGAAAACAGAAAGAGGAATTTTGCACATGGAAATAATAAACGTGCAGCTGATACCAACAATTAACATGGATATTTCAACATGTGTACTTACATAAGCGTCTATGCATTAGTACCAAGATAGATACTACTGCATTAGTTCTCTATGTGGACATCTTAACATTTGTACTTATATAAACATCTCTGCAGATAAGTAAACATTTGTATGCACATAAACATCTCTCCATTAGTATCAACATAGATACAAGGATTCAAATGAAAACCTGAAAAGTGTGATAGATATTACAATAACCATGTCATTGTCTTGAAGTCTGTCAATATTGTTGTTAAGGATGTTAAGAGTTTTAAGCATGTGACAGCACGACGCAGATGAATACGGTGACGTCATGAGAACAGTTTAAAGATGGCCACCCCACTTTTTACATGCATCAAAGAGGAGCAGCGTTCTGTTATCCATTTTTTGACCAGTGAAAGGGTGAAACCTATAAAAATTCAGCGAATGAAGGTCCAGTATATTGATGCATGCCTCTCAGTCCAGCAAGTGTATGAGTGGAATAGGAATTTTCAAAACTGTGGGACTTCTGTAACAAACTGTTCACTGTTCAGCACACGTCATCATCTATGTGTTACCGTAATGCCAAGTGTCTGTAAGGTGGGTACCACGGCAGCTTACTCCAGAACTGAAACGACTCACTGATGCTTTTAAAGCACAAGTCCCAAGTGATTTCCACCTGTTTGGACAACTCAGAGTCATTTGGAGGAAAGACTTTTCGGGCCAATGAAGAGTTACTTGCACTGAATGCAGTAATGACAACATCGAAAAATGATACATTTGTTCATTACTTTTTTCAGAATAGATTCGCCCCCCCCCCCCCCCCCCCCCCCCCCCCCCCCCCCCCCAAAAAAAAATTAAGGTTTTCATTTGAAATTTTGAGCATGTCAAAAGTGGGGCAGTCATTTTTAAACAGTCCTTGTAACGTCAATCATGTTCACCTGCACCATGATGTCACATGCTTAACACTTTTGACATCCTTAGCAACAATATTGACAGGTTACAAGACAATGGCATTTGTAATTTCTATCACACTTTTAAGGTTTTTATTTGAACCCCATGGTATCATATCATTAGTTCCAATGTGGATATCTTAACATTTGTACCTACATAAACATCTCTGCAGATAAGTAAACATTTGTACTTACATAAACATCTCTGCAGATAACTAAACATTTGTGCCTACATAAACATCCCAGCAATAGTACTAACACGGGTGCCACATCACTAGTGCTAATGCGGAAAACTAAACATCTATATCTATATAAACATCTCTGCAGGCAACTAAACAATTGTACCTATATAAACATCTCTGCATGAATATCACATCATTAGTGCCAGTGCAGATAATTAAACAGTTTTAACTACATAAACATCTCAGCATTAGTACCAAAATGGATGTCACATCATTAGGGCCAATGCGGTTAACTAAACATTTGTACCTACATAAACATCCCAGTATTAGTACCACATGGATGTTATATTAATTCTAATGTGGATATCTCAATATTTGTACCTAAACTGAACATCCCAGTATTAATACCAAGATGAATATCTTAATTTGTGTACTAAGGTGTAAATCTCAACATTTGTACTGTCACGGATACAATTACTTGTATACCAACATAGATTGTCCCAACAAAGACATCTCAACGTTTGTTCTGACACCGATATGTCACAAAGTGTTCCTACTTGAAAATCGCAATATTAGTACCAACAAGATCATCTCAATTTCTGTACTATGGTGAACATCTTAACAGTTGTACTGACATAGATATCTCAACATTTGTACTGACACCACTACATCTATATTTATACCAAGACTGATATCTCAACAGTTTGTACTGACACAGATATCCCAATGTTTGTACTGACACAGATATCTCAACAGTTTGTACTGACACAGATATCTCAATGTTTGTACCAACGCAGATACATCAACATATGTACCAACACAGAAACCCCAACATTTGTACTGACAAACATCACAACTGTACCTGTATCAAATACAGAAATCTCAACATTTGTACTGACAAACTTCACAACTGTACCCATACCAAACACAGAAATCTCAACATTTCTACTGACAAACATCAGATTCATACTTGTACTAACACTGATACCTCAATTACATTTGTACCAGCACCTGTGAATATCATCTGCGAATGATTAACTATACCAGTCTGAAGGGCAGTCAACTCCACTGCAGCCGATGATTACACTCACATGTCAAAATCAAATCAAATCAACTTTATTAGGGTCACAAATTGGGCGCGCAGGCCCGTCTTACATTCGGCCCTTCCAATCACTCGTCTTTCGTTCATCAAGAGCATTATACATTTACATAGGAAGAAAAATAAACATTGTGAAATGAATGTTGTAAACATAAACAAGGCTAAACATGGAGAAAAATGTGTACATAAAAAGTATGTGACGTAAAAGTAGTGATGCCAGCGCGTCCCACACACACACACACACACACACACCACACACACACACACCACACACACACTCTCTCTCTCTCTCTCATTCACTCTCACTCATTCCCTCTCACTCATTCACTCACACACACACACACTCTCACTCATTCACTCTCCCGCTCACTCATTCACTCTCCCGCTCCCTCATTCACTCTCACACTCACTCATTCTGTCTCTCCCGCTCACTCATTCTGTCTCTCCCGCTCACTCATTCACTCTCCCGCTCACTCATTCACTCTCACTCATTCTGTCTCTCCCGCTCACTCATTCACTCTCCCGCTCACTCATTCACTCTCCCGCTCACTCATTCACTCTCACGCTCACTCATTCACTGTCCCGCTCACTCATTCACTCTGCCGCTCACTCATTCACTCTCACGCTCACTCATTTACTCTCACGCTCACTCATTCACTCTCAATCATTCACTCTCCCGCTCACTGATTCACTCTCCCGCTCACTCATTCACTCTCACGCTCACTCATTCGCTCACTCACGCTCGCTCACTCATTGTCAAGTCAACTACAGCATACGATTGCAGCCACTTGTCAAGTCAACTGCAGCAGATGGTTGCACCCATATGTCAACTCAACTGCAGCGTATGGTTGCACTCATATGTCAACTCAACTGCAGCGTATGGTTGCACCCATATGTCAACTCAACTGCAGTGTATGGTTGCATCCATATGTCAACTCAACTGCAGCATATGGTTGCACCCATATGTCAACTCAACTCCAGCATATGGTTGCACCCATATGTCAACTCAACTGCAGCGTATGGTTGCATCCATATGTCAACTCAACTGCAGCGTATGGTTGCACCCATATGTCAACTCAACTGCAGCGTATGGTTGCACCCATATGTCAACTCAACTGCAGCGTATGATTGCACCCATGTCAACTCAACTGCAGCGTATGGTTGCACCCATAAGTCAACTCAACTGCAGCATATGGTTGCACCCATATGTCAAGTCAACTCAACTACAGCGTATGGTTGCACCCATATGTCAAGTCAACTCAACTACAACATATGGTTGCACCCATATGTCAACTCAACTGCAGCGTATGGTTGCACCCATGTGTCAACTCAACTGCAGCGTATGGTTGCACCCATGTGTCAACTCAACTGCAGCGTATGGTTGCACCTATGTCAACTCAACTGCAGCGTATGGTTGCACCCATATGTCAACTCAACTGCAGCGTATGGTTGCACCCATATGTCAAGTCAACTCAACTACAGCGTATGGTTGCACCCATATGTCAAGTCAACTCAACTACAACATATGGTTGCACCCATATGTCAACTCAACTGCAGCGTATGGTTGCACCCATATGTCAACTCAACTGCAGCGTATGGTTGCACCCATGTGTCAACTCAACTGCAGCGTATGGTTGCACCTATGTCAACTCAACTGCAGCGTATGGTTGCACCCATATGTCAACTCAACTGCAGCGTATGGTTGCACCCATATGTCAAGTCAACTCAACCACACAACAGATCACATCAACATGGTGTCAGGTATTTCACATACACCAAGTCACAGCTTCGGGCACAGTGCCAGACTTCCATTCAACAATCAAAAACAGAGAGTGTCTGTTGGATTTTTCTCCTAGGACACGCTGGTATAGTGGGGAAACGAGCAAGCGGACAGATTGGCTGGGTCTGTACCACTTGGTGGGGTATTGGTGCATGATATGGTAGACGTGGCCGGGGTCCTTTGGAATTTAATGTATAGTGCAGAAGAACGGGCAGACAGATCATCACGCCTGGAGAGAATGGTGCTGTAAGGAGTGACTTGAGGATCTGACAGACACTCAGAACTCCGAGGACAGGCCAGACGGGCAAAATATCAGACTGCTACTGGTATAATTAGTATTGAGACTATTTTTCGCTGTCTGTTGAAGATGTGGTCAGTCATGTATGGGAATGTGCTGAGTGCTGCAATGTCGGATCTTGACTCAAGTCACAGTATTATGACACAGCTATGATCAGATCCCTTTTAATCCCCATGCCCACCCCCAGCTCAAAATTCCACAGCTTCAGCAAAGTGACAGAGTGTTGTCTCGCTTCAGCAGGTGTAAATACTTGATTATTGGTGCACGGGACTGATTTTTGATTGCGGATTAGCTTTCCCTATTAACAGTATCCCTCGCCATCAGGCAAACCCACTCCGAGTTCAGAGGTACCTGTAATTTACGTCCCCAAGTCAAGGACGAGAAGTCAACATTTAATCCAACTGACTGGTGTAGGTGTTGAACCCCTACCTCAGCATCAGCACCAGCCATGTTGATCTACTACTGGGGGAAATAACAATCTAATATTTGGATGGTCAACCTAATGTATAGGAAATAACAATCAAATATTTGGAAGGTCAACCTAACGTATAGAAGGCCCCTTGACACCAGGACACATAGGACAAGACAGACAGGACAAGAGATACAACACAAAACAAACAGGATAGGACACCTGGGACAAGACACACATGTGTACATGTGTACCAGTGGCAATCTGACTGAATATCCTGAAAAGACACTATTCTGTAGGACAGTGGTTCTCAAACTTTTTTGGGCCATGCACCCCCCCCCCCCTTTGTATTTCCTCCCTTAAAATCGCCCCCCCCCCCCCCAGCCCCTACACAGTACACTTGAAAATGGAAGCTAAATTTAATAACACACACTAGAAAAAATCTAGATGTCTACATAAAACGTGATTTGCGGGACTACTTACATTATAAAACTTTCAGAAGGGCGAAAAGTACAAAACTGTAAAGTATGGAGGACAAATAATATAAAGTAATTAGTTCTTGTATTAATATGATCTTGAAATAATCTTACTCCCCCCCCCCCCCACCGGAAACCCTAAAATCCCCCCCCACCCCCTGGAAACCCTAAAAATCCCCCCCCCCCCCCCCACACTAGTCTGTGGGACATCCTGGGCAGACACTAGTCTGTGGGACATCCTGGGCAGACACTAGTCTGTGGGACATCCTGGGCAGACACTAGTCTGTGGGACATCCTGGGCATACACTAGTCTGTGGGACATCCTGGGCATACATTATAGTCTGTGGGACATCCTGGGCATACACTAGTCTGTGGGACATCCTGGGCATACATTATAGTCTGTGGGACATCCTGGACAGACACTATTCTGTGGGACATCCTGGGCATACATTATAGTCTGTGGGACATCCTGGGCATACATTATAGTCTGTGGGACATCCTGGACATACATTATAGTCTGTGGGACATCCTGGGCATACATTATAGTCTGTGGGACATCCTGGACAGACACTATTCTGTGGGACATCCTGGGCATACATTATAGTCTGTGGGACATCCTGGGCATACACTAGTCTGTGGGACATCCTGGGCATACACTAGTCTGTGGGACATCCTGGGCATACATTATAGTCTGTGGGACATCCTGGACAGACACTAGTCTGTGGGACATCCTGGGCATACACTATAGTCTGTGGGACATCCTGGACAGACACTAGTCTGTGGGACATCCTGGGCAGACACTAGTCTGTGGGACATCCTGGGCATACACTAGTCTGTGGGACATCCTGGGCAGACACTAGTCTGTGGGACATCCTGGGCAGACACTAGTCTGTGGGACATCCTGGGCAGACACTAGTCTGTGGGACATCCTGGGCAGACACTAGTCTGTGGGACATCCTGGGCAGACACTAGTCTGTGGGACATCCTGGGCAGACACTAGTCTGTGGGACATCCTGGGCAGACACTAGTCTGTGGGACATCCTGGGCAGACACTAGTCTGTGGGACATCCTGGGCAGACACTAGTCTGTGGGACATCCTGGGCAGACACTAGTCTGTGGGACATCCTGGGCAGACACTAGTCTGTGGGACATCCTGGGCAGACACTAGTCTGTGGGACATCCTGGGCAGACACTAGTCTGTGGGACATCCTGGGCAGACACTAGTCTGTGGGACATCCTGGGCAGACACTAGTCTGTGGGACATCCTGGGCAGACACTAGTCTGTGGGACATCCTGGGCAGACACTAGTCTGTGGGACATCCTGGGCAGACACTAGTCTGTGGGACATCCTGGGCAGACACTAGTCTGTGGGACATCCTGGGCAGACACTAGTCTGTGGGACATCCTGGGCAGACACTAGTCTGTGGGACATCCTGGGCAGACACTAGTCTGTGGGACATCCTGGGCAGACACTAGTCTGTGGGACATCCTGGGCAGACACTAGTCTGTGGGACATCCTGGGCAGACACTAGTCTGTGGGACATCCTGGGCAGACACTAGTCTGTGGGACATCCTGGGCAGACACTAGTCTGTGGGACATCCTGGGCAGACACTAGTCTGTGGGACATCCTGGGCAGACACTAGTCTGTGGGACATCCTGGGCAGACACTAGTCTGTGGGACATCCTGGGCAGACACTAGTCTGTGGGACATCCTGGGCAGACACTAGTCTGTGGGACATCCTGGGCAGACACTAGTCTGTGGGACATCCTGGGCAGACACTAGTCTGTGGACATCCTGGGCAGACACTAGTCTGTGGGACATCCTGGGCAGACACTAGTCTGTGGGACATCCTGGGCAGACACTAGTCTGTGGGACATCCTGGGCAGACACTAGTCTGTGGGACATCCTGGGCAGACACTAGTCTGTGGGACATCCTGGGCAGACACTAGTCTGTGGGACATCCTGGGCAGACACTAGTCTGTGGGACATCCTGGGCAGACACTAGTCTGTGGGACATCCTGGGCAGACACTAGTCTGTGGGACATCCTGGGCAGACACTAGTCTGTGGGACATCCTGGGCAGACACTAGTCTGTGGGACATCCTGGGCAGACACTAGTCTGTGGGACATCCTGGGCAGACACTAGTCTGTGGGACATCCTGGGCAGACACTAGTCTGTGGGACATCCTGGGCAGACACTAGTCTGTGGGACATCCTGGGCAGACACTAGTCTGTGGGACATCCTGGGCAGACACTAATCTGTGGGACATCCTGGGCACGACACTAGTCTGTGGGACATCCTGGGCAGACACTATATCTGTGGGACATCCTGGGCAGACACTAGTCTGTGGGACATCCTGGGCATACATCTAATCTGTGGGACATCCTGGGCAGACACTAGTCTGTGGGACATCCTGGGCAGACATATAATCTGTGGGACATCCTGGGCAGACACTAGTCTGTGGGACATCCTGGGCAGACACTAGTCTGTGGGACATCCTGGACAGACACTAGTCTGTGGGACATCCTGGACAGACACTAGTCTGTGGGACATCCTGGACAGACACTAGTCTGTGGGACATCCTGGACAGACACTAGTCTGTGGGACATCCTGGACAGACACTAGTCTGTGGGACATCCTGGGCAGACACTATTCTGTGGGACATCCTGGACAGACACTAGTCTGTGGGACATCCTGGGCAGACACTAGTCTGTGGGACATCCTGGGCATACATTATAATCTGTGGGACATCCTGGACACACACTATTCTGTGGGACATCCTGGACAGACACTAGTCTGTGGGACATCCTGGGCATACATTATAATCTGTGGGACATCCTGGGCAGACACTAGTCTGTGGGACATCCTGGGCATACATTATAATCTGTGGGACATCCTGGGCAGACACTATTCTGTGGGACATCCTGGACAGACACTAGTCTGTGGGACATCCTGGACAGACACTAGTCTGTGGGACATCCTGGCCCATAATATATCTTCACTAGTTTCTAGGTGTACATGATGATACAACAAACATGTCCTGTCCAAGTGTTCATTCTATCCTCCCATATAACCATTGCTTTTCCTGTTATTGTGCTCATATCATCCTCCCACTTTAAGCAGTCTTTCCTTTCCATATTTTTGTTATCCTCCCATATAAATGATTGTCCCTACCTTACATGTTTACCTTCTAACTTCCCCCTTATAAATGATTGTCCCTACCTTACATGTTTACCTTCTAAATTCCCCCTTGTAAATGATTGTCCCTACCTTACATGTTTACCTTCTAAATTCCCCCTTGTAAATGATTGTCCCTACCTTACATGTTTGCCTTCTAAATTCCCCCTTGTAAATGATTGTCCCTACCTTACATGTTTACCTTCTAAATTCCCCCTTATAAATGATTGTCCCTACCTTACATGTTTACCTTCTAAATTCCCCCTTGTAAATGATTGTCCCTACCTTACATGTTTACCTTCTAAATTCCCCCTTGTAAATGATTGTCCCTACCTTACATGTTTACCCTCTGCCATTCTTTCAAAGTTTCCAGCAGGGTAATATGTCTTTTCATAAGCCAACAATATTTTCTTTGTCAAAGACTGATCTCCATTAGAAATAACTTTTCATGCCTAATTTGTTTGGGATTTCATTTGCCAGATTGTCTCCCCGTGGTTTTTACCTCATTTATCTATTTATCCACATTTCAAGGGCATTAATGCATTCTCCCAACAGCTTGCTTATGGCCCCTTCTTTAAGCACATGATAATCTCAAATATACATATCCCTCAGGGAGGCTTTGAAGCCATAAAATATACGTTTGTGAAAGGATTTATACTGACATGGAATACAGCTGTGGCCATTCTCATGTTAGTTGCTGTTTCACATATATCATCGTCTGTTATTCTTTTTCTTCTAAACTTGATCTCCCATTGAAATACAGGTCTTTATCTGACACTAAGCCATTCTGTCCTTCGCTGTCTCCTATAGCTCACTCCTGTACCATCCATCTCTGTCTCTAATTCTCTTGTCCACATGTTGAAGATCTTCCTCTATTTCATCAGCTCTGTTGGTTCTTCTTCTTCTTCTTCTGCGCTCATCCAGTTTTTTTTTTTTTCCGGACGTGATTGCGTTGTGCCTGTTTACAGCAGAGACACATCCGACTTCTGCGGGCATTTGTTGACCGGGTTAACCTTCCTGGCTGTGGATTCTAGACACAAGATATTCTGGTTATACTATTATCATTATGGGTTACTATTTGACTGAGAAAGAAGCAGATTTTGTCTTCTCCCAGACTTTTCCGGTATATTGCTATGTATAATTAACCACATGTCAATATAACAATCTGTGTCATCACATTCATTACATTCTTCGGGCATGTCATCAGAAAGCTGGAGTATGTTGTCACAATGGGGAAGTTGGAGGGGAAGAGAAACATGGGGAGATCAAGAGAGAAGATGCTGAACATCAGTGTCAGAAATGATTGGCAGCACAGAGACAGAAGGCTGTGGACAGACATGATCACCACTGCCACACGGCATGGACTATAAGAAGATTGGCAGTACACGAGACAGAAGGCTGTGGACAGACATGATCACCAATGCCACACGGCATGGACTATAAGAAGATTGGCAGTACACGAGACAGAAGGATGTGGACAGACACGATTACCAACACCACACGGCATGGACTATAAGAAGATTGGCAGTACACGAGACAGAAGGCTGTGGACAGACATGATCACCAATGCCACACGGCATGGGTTATAAGAAGATTGGCAGTACATGAGACACAAGGATGTGGACAGACACGATTACCAACACCACACGGCATGGACTATAAGACATCCAACAGTGAAGTTCATACAAGAGACAACAATGCAGACTTAGACAATAAATGTCAAGAGAACAAAAGATGAGAAGGAATCACATCACCCAGCATCATGCTGGTCTTCAAGGCCCACTTGCAACATCTTCTGTCTGTCCTCACAGCATCATGCTGGTCTTCAAGGCCCACTTGCAACATCTTCTGTCTGTCCTCACAGCATCATGCTGGTCTTCAAGGCCCACTTGCAACATCTTCTGTCTGTCCTCACAGCATCATGCTGGTCTTCAAGGCCCACTTGCAACATCTTCTGTCTGTCCTCACAGCATCATGCTGGTCTTCAAGGCCCACTTGCAACATCTTCTGTCTGTCCTCACAGCATCATGCTGGTCTTCAAGGCCCACTTGCAACATCTTCTGTCTGTCCTCACAGCACATTCATGGAGACTTCTTCCAGTCCATCCCCAATACTGTCCACCCACATATAACAATGTCTTCTTCCTCTTGCACACTTTCCCTCCAGCACATCCTCAAACACAACCCCCAAGCATGTAAATGGGTGTTCTCAAAGAATCCCAACCATCATGGAAAGAGTTATGCTAATTTTTATATTTAGTCAGAACATAGAAAAAGAGAAAAGAAAAATCACAACAACAGAAATGAGATTCCTGAGAAGAATACTCAATGTATCAAGAAGAGATCAGATCAGAAATGAAGAAATTAGGACTAAAGTGGGGGTTATAGCTGCGCTAGATTTTATTAGAAGGCAGCAAGTCAAATGGTTTGGCCATGCAAGTAGGTTACCAACTAACAGCAGGCCAGAGGGAAGCAGAGGAAGAGGCTGACCATGTAAACATTGGACGGAGGGAATAACAGAGTCCATGGGAATATCGATACATGAAGCCCATAAGCGGGCACTCTCCCACTGTTTATACTTCACCTCGACACCGCAAGGTACAAGAGGAACATGATGAGATGATGAGATGAGTCAGAACATACTAAACAAAATCTGGCCACCCCAATAACCACTTCCACTGTAGGATTCTCATTATCATCACATTTCCTGCCAACTGGCATAGTCATTCATGCATCTCTACAAACCACGGCTCCTTGTGTCTGCATCAATTTCACTGATGAATTTATTCCAGAGGAGATCTGAGCACCTCTAGTCAAGCCCAGCGTGCAATAATGATAATTCACACTGAAGTGAACAGCTATCACAATCAATTTAATAGTCAGACAATTATACAAGTGAAACAAATACACTAATCCAAGAGTTCAAACAATCAAATAAACAATCATACCTTTATACAAGTGAAACAAATACACTAATCCAACAGTTCAAACAATCAAATCAACAATCATACCATTATAGAAATGAAACAAATACATTAAGCCAACAGTTCAAACAATCAAATTAACACTCATAGCATTACAAAAGTGAGGCATTGAAGTAACACAGTAATACAATTATAACAAGTAAAATATATGGCAAAATATAAACAACAGTAATAACATTCTATGAAAGGTCAAATCCAAGGAAAAGAACAGTAACAAAATTGTATGCGCTGGAAAACAAAAGAATATACATACAACAAAAATATACAAGTTTTAAAACATGAAAAAACAATAACAAAGTTACAAAGGTAAAATGTAATTCCTTTGCAGATACTGCCAAAAGAAGTGAACATTAAGGATTACAGATTGTATGAGATGAGGCAACCAACTCTTTCCTCGAGTAATTTTACAATGAAATGTGTAAAATAGAATTGTCAATTTTTGTCTTTTCAAAACAGTTGCTTGGCTCACATGTGCAGAATATAATCATTAAACCACTCATTTTTATCATTAAGAAGGTATAGTAATAAACCATTTACTTTCACAAGAACCGGATAATATTTATGACCATAAACTATTTATAACTATTCATTATCTATAGCCATTCATCATTTTTAACTATTGTGAATATATTTTATTTGTGATAATGATTATTTTTATTTCACTTATAATAATTCATATGCAGGTATTTAATTATAAATACACATTTACAATCATTTATTTTTAATCATTATCTACAATCATTGATACACACCCATGCACTATTTACATGAATTCTTCTCATTATTAATCTTTCACATTCATTATGTAAAACTGTGCCATGAGAATCATTCCTCATTTACAATGTGCCAGTAGGTTCATAGCGAAGGTGAATGCAGTGTTTAGTACAGGACAGCCTGGCATATGATACCACGACATCTACTGCAACTAGTACCATTAATATTGGGAATCTTCACTGGCTGTTGAAGATGAGGACAGAGCACATATAGGAATGTCCAGAGTGCTGTGGTGTCAGTTTTTTACTCACCTCAACTTACAATGTTTAATCATGCATATCCATACAAGTACAATCAAACACAGTATACAATCAATCATTCACTATAATCACTGATTTATACCCATTCATCATTTATATTAATTCTTCTCAATACTAATCTTTCACATTCATCATGTAAAACCATACATTAACAATGATTCATCATTTATAATGATTAGTCCCATACTCCATCCATCCATCATGTGCCATGCCGGTAAGCGTGGGCGGTCATGTTCTGCCATCTCACTCGATCACCAGAGTCGTGGATCAGTTCCGTGTTTCTGTCTCGACCATGCCACAAGGCCAAGCCATCCAGATACTTATTTCTAGGTCTTCCCCTTGGTCTGTTTCCCTCGATCTTACCAGTTGTCACCAAGTTCTCCAAACCATTTCTTCTCATAACATGTCCAAAAAATTGTGACTGTCTACGTCTAATGTCTCTGATCAGTTTACGATCTTCATTTGTTTCTTGAAGGACTTGTTCATTGGTCTTTCTGGCTGTCCATGGTATTCTTTGCATTTTCCTCAGAAACCACATTTCTACAGCCATCAGATGTTTTTCAGCCTGGCTGCTCATTGTCCAAGCTTCACATCCATATAAAAGTACAGGTTCTATGTAACACCTCAACACTCTTTTTCTCGTTTCAATTGACATCTTTTTATTGGTCAGTATGTTTTTCATCTTGCTAAAGGCTACTTTTGCCATGGCGATTCTTGTTCTAATCTCTTCCAGGCATCTCCCATCAGATGTTATCATTGTTCCGAGATAATTGTACCTATTCACTTACTGAATACTGGGTATTTGTAAAGTCTCACTACACTTTGTATGTAGAACAAATTTGAAAAATGAAGTACAGATGTCATCAAAAATGTATTCCACAGCCCACCATAAAGCAATATGCAGCGAATGGCTGTCATCTTCTGGAGTAATTCTTTGCATTCCAAACAGAATAGGTTATCAACGGAAATAACAACAGACACGTTGCAGAATGTATTTGACAATATGAAGAGATGTGTACAGTCATGTCTTGAAGCCTTTGGTGGACATTTCCAACACCTGTTATAATGAATACTTCATTGGTACTTTCCAGCTTCCCCAAATCAGCGTTGGACCATAGCAGTGACTATTATAACTAATTTAATGAAGTCTGTAGCACATTTTTTTAATGACATCATGTACTTCATTTTCAAATTTGTTCTACATACAAAGTGTAGTGAGACTTTACAAACACTCGGATATCCATACAAGTACAATCAAACACAATGTACAATCAATCATTCTCATTCACCCATGTACAATGAACGGAATATACTGACAAATGTTCAATTTGATGTAAGTAAGCGAAGCATCACCATACAAAGAAGTATGTTCTAAGTTATTAAACATATTTTAAACATATATTTTGAATATACAAGAAGTCTATTCCGAGTTATCAAAAAGTATACTTTGAAGACAAACGAGACACTGAAGTGTCTAAACAGTTGTTATACAATATACTTGGAATATAAGAATGTTCATTCTTGGTCCCAGAAATCTTCATAGGACTTCTGTTGTCCTCTCCTTGGAGTCCTCTCATTTCATCCCTGAAATTGTCTCATCCTGTCACTGCATTCCTCTTGTCCTGTCCCAGAATCCTTTGATTTTGTCCCAGAATATCCTGATCCTGTCTCAGAATACTCTGATCCTGTCCTAGAATGCTCTGATCCTATCCCAAAATCCGCTTAACCTGTCCGAGAATCCTCTCAGAGAATCCCATGATCCTGTCATTGGATTCCATTCATTGCATCCTGTGAAGTAATCCTGCCCTCCCTGTACCTAAAGTCCTCCAATCCTATGCAAAGACTCCTCAATCCTCTCTCCCAATGGTCCTCTCATGTCCTGGAGCCTCCCATCTTGTCCTTGGACTCCTCCTTACTTAACTGCCAAAACATTTATCAGTGTCCCCTTTTCTCCTGTCATGTCAATTACGATAAATGAGAGAATCAACAAACAAGAAAAACAGTTGAATTCATTATTGGACAACTATTTACAGTGTTTGGAATCCAGTGTACTTTCTAACAATGCCAACCGTTGATATGTGTTCTGTGATATCCAACTTCTCTACCGCTCTGTAAGTTAACATTATTACCTATTATTGTCTTCATTCATCTATTTACTTATTCTCCGGCATTCAATTGAATGTTGTTTTGGACATAATTGTGTTGTGCCTGTTTACAGCATAGCTACAATATTTGCACCTTTCAGCCGAAACATCTGACTTATTCGGGCATGTGTTGACCAGGTTACCTTCCCGGGTATTTCATAGGACAATAGACTCTCACTGTGTAGTGTTATCTCCATCCCAGCTGGCCCATTTAAAACAGCTGAAGACATCCCGGTCAGCCCTCAAGGTCTTGGGCTCTATCTATTTTTAGGCCGGTTTTTTTCCTCTAACAATTTTGCCAGGACAGCAGCCTTATAGCCTACTCTTTATAATGTCAACTTTCATAGGAATATTCATGTGCACATGGGACCTCATCTTTTTTTTTACCCTTATCCGAGAAGGATAGCTATTCAATTCACTACCCAAGAGATCAGGGAAACATATCAGGTGTGTGTAAAGACTCACAACACTTTGTCTGTAGAACAATTTTGAAAAATTAAGTACATGATGTCATCAAAATATGTGGTCCATGTGCAGCGAAATGGCTGTCATCTGCTGGAGTAATTCTTTGCAGTTCAAACAGAATGGTGTTATCAACGGAAGAAATAACAACAGACACGTTGCAGAAGGTATTTGACAAAATGAAGAGACGTGTACAGTTATGTCTTGAAGCCTGTCGTGGACATTTCCAACATCTGTTATAATGAATACTTCATTGGTACTTTCCAGCTTTCCCAAAACAGCTTTAGACCATAGCAGTGACTATTGTAACTAATTTAATGAAGTCTGTAGCGCATTTATTTATGACATCATGTACTTCATTTTCAAATTTGTTCTACATACAAATTGTAGTGAGACTTTACAAACACCCTGTAGATACTAATTGTTCGTGGAAACATCCCCAGCTTTCTGCTGGGAGCTAATTCAGTACCTCCTGAGCCTGAAGGAACACAGCAACCCCCCCCCCCCCCCCCCACCACAACTCCACCACTCACTACCCTATAAGAGCAAACTAATGATGTAACATCGTTTCTTTAATCGTCACAAAACAGACCAGGTTTTCTTGTCCCATGTGTTTGAAAAGTCTCACTACACTTTGTATGTATAACAAATTTGAAAAATAAAGTGCATGATGTCATCAAAAATTACATATTTTAATTCATAAGTTAAATCACTACTTTTTTATGGATCAGAAATGTGGAGAAAGGCAACAATGATTACAACTACAAACATTCATGAATTGGTGTCTATGCAAAATTTGTTCTACATACAAAGTGTAGTGAGACTTTACCAAGATCTTGTACATACACTATGTAACCATCACAGATATTTCACAACCAGCTGACATGGGTCAGATCCTAAATATTTCAAAACATTCAAGTCTTCAATGAAAAATGAATAGTTTATATAAAAACATTTACTGTCTCTCTATATATCTCTATGATGTCTAAATCTACTGTTCCACATTCGAAGAAGTAATAGTTTATATAAAAACATACACATCTCCTATCTCACTGTATATCTTTATGATATCTAAGTTGGTACTAAATTTGAAGAATCAATAGTTTATATAAAAGCATTCATATCTCTTCTCTCACTGTATATTTCTATATCTAAACTGGTATCAAATCTGAAGAAGGAATAGTTTATATAAAAACATTCACTGTATATCTTTATGATATCTAAAACGGTTCCAAATGTGACTGGTTCTGGAATGTTACATCTTGGTATGTGATACTCCAATAACAGAGAATACAAATAAACAACTATCAAAACATAAGCTGCTAATGTGGTATTTTTAAACGGACACTGGTGTTCCGTCGGAAGGTTGAGGCTTTCCAAATGGGAAATAAAAGTCATAGTCTTGACTGACCCTGTACAGGTGGGTAGACCTGGTCTGTCATATCTGACAGATAGGTTGAAATTGATAGGTTGGATGTACTTTACAGGTCTGAGAGACAGACATTCTGAGTCCTGACAATAGATCAAATGTGTACCTGCAGGTCTGAGAGAGACATCCTGACAATAGATCAAATGTGTACCTGCAGGTCTGAGAGAGACATCCTAACAATAGATCAAATGCATACCTGCAGGTCTGAGAGACAGACATCCTGACAATAGATCATATTATGTACCTTAAAGGATTGAGAGACAGACATCCTGACAATAGATCAAATGTGTACCTGAAAGATTGAGAGACAGACATCCTGACAATAGATCAAATTATTACCTGCAGGTCTGAAAGACAGACATCCTGACAATAGATCAAATTATTACCTGCAGGTCTGAAAGACAGACATCCTGACAATAGATCAAATCTGTACCTGCAGGATTGAGAGACAGACATCCTGACAATAGATCAAATGTGTACCAGCAAGTCTGAGAGACAGACATACCGATTCAGTGATTATTCTCCCCTCTCAACAAACACATACAAAAGCAATAAAAATAATATATAAACTGACATGATATGTATGTGACGTATATCCCACAAACTGATATGACATATTTTATTGGTCCTTTGTCATTGTTTCCTCTTATTTCTATATTAAGCTTTCTTCTTCTGCTCTGAAGTAGATGAAACAGAGTTTTGAATCGTCTCTCCTCTTATGTTGATTAGCATTGAGGTACTTCCCAGTTTTGATGAATCTGTCCTCTTCTACCCTGGAATGAAGAGACAACCCTGAGTTTAGTCTGGTCTTTCCTCTTCTATCTGTTAGTGCTGAGGAACTTCCCATTTTGATTAGTCTGTACTCTGTATCCAGTACTACAGAGGTACCTTACAGCGGCTTCAAAGTTTTTAAATTGACTTGGCCTTCCAAGTCGACCCAACTTAAAATGGCTTCCAGGAACTAAAGTAAAGGTACCCGGCATGACACAGGCCACATCAGTCATTAGTGCTGTTTGGTCCATACAAATATGGGCCTGGAACCATAAATCCAATTTGTCTTTGGTGTGTAGAATGGGCCTTTACTTTACTGACCTTACAGTGTTGATTAATCTGTCCTCTTCTACCCCGGGATGAAGTGACATCCCAGAATCCAGTTTGGCCTGTTCTCTTATCTCCGTTAGTGTAGAGGTATTTCCCAGTTTTGATTAATCTGTCCTCTTCTACCCCGGGATGAAGTTAATCCCAGAATCCAGTTTGGTCTGTTCTCTTATATCCGTTAGTATAGAGGTGTTTCCAAGTTTTGATTAATCTGTCCCCTTCTACCCTGGGATGAAGTGACATCCCAGAATCCAGTTTGGTCTGTCCTCCTGTATCCGTTAGTGTAGAGGTATTTCCAAGTTTTGATTAGTCTTTCCTCTTATATCCATTAGTATGCAGGTACTTTCAAAAGAGAAAAAATGTTATCAAATTGGAAGAAATAAATTTCTCAACCAGATGCAGTTTTCTCAATTTTGATCTGTCCTTTGTGTGTGACAATCAATAAACCCAACCAGGAACTATCTTAGACAGCATCACAAGTACAGGACACCTCTGCTGCTTGAAGCTGTGTCCTGTCAGCAAGCTCAAAATGAGATCTTACTCCAAGAGTCACAGTCAGAAGCATCTACACCCAGGTTCTTGTATCAATACTCAACATTTTCACAACTCTACACCTTCAAAATACCGTACTCCTGTTGGAATGCCCCACAGCTTGTCACATCATGTAGCCAGTCCCACTGGAATGCCCCAGAATTTGTCACATTATGTAGCCAGTCCTATTAGAATGCCCCAGAGTTTGTCACATTATGTAGCCAGCCCGATTAGAATGCCCCAGAGTTTGTCACATCATGTAGCCAGTCCTTGGCAGTACACTCACACCAAGGCCTGCCAAAACGACTCTTCATTCTTTGCCAGTTCTCATGCATTCCCATGCCCAGGGTGTGTTTCAATGACCTGTGTCCATTTCTATGCTGGTCAAACCATGTCTCTTCTCGCAGCAACGCACCAGGCCTTCCATCAACTGTCCTCTCCCTCCCCCTGTGATGCTGAATGTGTTGGTCATCTCTGCTGTATTGGTCTCAACCTGATGTCATGATCTGTTCAGAAATTCTCTGGGTTCTTACTCCAGCATGAGTTCCCAAATGTAACACTGAAACAGACATTAGCAATCAACATAATACATCATTACAAGGTCGGCAGGGAAACCGGAGGAGAAGAGTAGATGGGGTAGCCCAGAGGTGGATCGGCTGCCTGTACTGTTAGGTTCCTCAGGATGGCTGGCTGGGCTTGGATGGAGTAGCGCTCCTCGTCGTCGTTGGTCATGTAGAGGAGCTCCAGGTTGAGACTGGACCACTGGCTGATGACGCTCTCACGGTTGATGCGACCCATGTGGACAACCACATCCTGCAGGGTCAGGGAGCGGCTGGTGTAGGTGACCCTGGGTCAAATAGAAGTAAAACATGATGGAAATGTCCGCTTCATCTTGGTGGTTGGAGCTGTCAAGTAGGAGCTGAAGTAGGGAGAGACAGAACTGTCCACTTCATTTTGGAGATTGGAGCTGTCAAGTGGGGAGAGACAGAAATGTCAAGATAACCTTGGAGGTTGGAGCTGTCAAGTGATGAGAGACAGAAATGTCCAGTTTACCTTGGAGGTTGGAGCTGTCAAGTGGGGAGAGACAGAAATGTCCAGTTTACCTCGGAGGTTGGAGCTGTCAAGTGAGGTGAGCCAGAAATGTCCAGTTTACCTTGGAGGTTGGAGCTGTCAAGTGAGGAGAGACAGAAATGTCCAGTTTACCTTGGAGGTTGGAGCTGTCAAGTGAGGAGAGACAGAAATGTCCAGTTTACCTTGGAGATTGGAGCTGTCAAGTGGGGAGAGACAGAAATGTCCAGTTTACCTTGGAGGTTGGAGCTGTCAATTGAGGAGAGACAGAAATGTCCAGTTTACCTTGGAGGTTGGAGCTGTCAAGTGAGGAGAGACAGAAATGTCCAGTTTACCTTAGAGGTTGGAGCTGTCAAGTGAGGCGAGACAGAAATGTCCAGTTTACCTTGGAGGTTGGAGCTGTCAAGTGAGGAGAGACAGAAATGTCCAGTTTACCTTGGAGGTTGGAGCTGTCAAGTGGAGAGAGACAGAAATGTCCAGTTTACCTTGGAGGTTGGAGCTGTCAAGTGAGGAGAGACAGAAATGTCCAGTTTACCTTGGAGGTTGGAGCTGTCAAGTGGGGAGAGACAGAAATGTCAAGTTTACCTTGGAGATTGGAGCTGTCAAGTGGGGAGAGACAGAAATGTCCACTTCATCTTGGAGATTAGAGCTGTCAAGTGAGGAGAGACAGAAATGTCCAGTTTACCTTGGAGGTTGGAGCTGTCAAGTGAGGAGAGACAGAAATGTCCAGTTTACCTTGGAGGTTGGAGCTGTCAAGTGGGGAGAGACAGAAATGTCCAGTTTACCTTGGAGGTTGGAGCTGTCAAGTGAGGCGAGACAGAAATGTCCAGTTTACCTTGGAGGTTGGAGCTGTCAAGTGAGGAGAGACAGAAATGTCCAGTTTATCTTGGAGGTTGGAGCTGTCAAGTGAGGAGAGACAGAAATGTCCAGTTTACCTTGGAGGTTGGAGCTGTCAAGTGAGGAGAGACAGAAATGTCCAATTTACCTTGAGGTTGGAGCTGTCAAGTGAGGAGAGACAGAAATGTCCAATTGATCTTGGAGCTGTCAAGAATAAGGAGGCCCAGAAATCAGTGGAGACAGCTGACAGACATACAAATAGGATACACTGGGCTGGACAACAGACACAACAGCACCATGGCATTCACTTGATGATGATGATGTCACACCCACTGCTTCAATTAGAGACAAACACCACGCTACTAAGCCTCGATTGCACAGTGGCTAACATGCTGCCTGCTGACCCAATGGTCATGTGTTTGATTCCCCATCAAGGTGGATTCTCGTGAACTGATCTGCGCTTGCAGATCAACCCAGCCTCAAACTGGTACCAGAAATTTACTGGCAAGTAAAGTCAGATACAGTGATACTTAGCACATCATATACCGAGTGTTGTTTGACAGTAGACATATGGGGTCTGCACCATATACCCAATACACTTGGAGGTGGGTGAGTGGGTTCTTTATGTTTACTACACTACTGAGACACTGGTGGGTGAGTGGGTTCTTTATGTTTACTATACTACTGAGACACTGGTGGGTGAGTGGGTTCTTTATGTTTACTATACTACTGAGACACTGGTGGGTGAGTGGGTTCTTTATGTTTACTATACTACTGAGACACTGGTGGGTGAGTGAGTTCTTTACATTTACTATACTACCCCATTCAACATCACACTCCTTGGTTCCTCACCTGAGTGGTGTTCTGCCCCATGGAGAACAGGTTGCCCCGGTTCTCTATCACAGCCATGCCCCACTCAACATCACACTCCTTGCCAATGTACCAGTCCCTGTCATACGTGCTCAGTGCCTCCTCCAGCTCCTCGTCATCACAGATACCTCCCAGCAGTGTCTGGTCCAGCATGAGTTTGAACCCATACCTACAGGAGTGGAAGGCATCAAGTCAAACACTGATGTTTAAAATCACTAATATTACCAACTGGCCATAGCAATGCAGAGATTACACAGCATAAACAACTCATGACATGATACACACAAACAAGTTCAAGTAGCATTGTTGAGAATATGCATCTTTCTTGTTCAAACATGGGGATTTTTGTTGTTGTTGCTCGCTTTGAGCTCAAGCGTAGTCCATACACTTGCTAATACTTCTAGTGCACTGGGCTGATTTTTGCATGTAAATTAACTTTCCCTATTACCAGTGTCCTTCAGCCATCAGGCAACACCCATTCTGATTTCAGAGGTACTTGTAATTTATGTCCCCAAGTCAAGAAGGAGACGTCAACATTTTAGTTAAACCGACCGATGTTGGGGTTGAACCCATTAGCTCGGCATCAGCACACGGGATGTTTAAGAGTGAGAGCCCTTGTCCATTCAGCCATACTGACCTCAAACATGTGGATTAAATCATGGAACCTTCCAGGATCACTCAAGAAGAAAATTGGGACTGTTGAGCTCACGTTCCATAATATTCTTATAACATGGTGTACCAAAGAAGACGAGAAATACAGGCATTCTACAAGATCTGAGTATGGAAGAACTCTGCCTCATAAACTGTAGCATGTCTGGGAAACTGGAATAATTAGGTCATATTAAACTTCACAGTGACTTGGAGAGAACAGGGATGGAAGGCCTGGTTCCTGGAAGAAGTGGCACGGGTCGAGCAGCACGAAGGACACTTGGGCATGAGAGTGCATGAGACAGAAGACATGGTCAGAGACCCAGGAAGTAATATTTACCTTATCTATAAACAGATGCCCAGATATATTTATACAGGTTATTTTCACATAACAGTCAACCCTCAATGCAGAGATGGCACATGATTTTCTAATAGGCCACATGCAGAAATGAAAGTGAACCATGAACAATCAATAAAACTGGCAGGACAATCTACTAATGTAAGAGAATATGTTCCACGGAAGAGTAAATGTGAAATGTTGTAATTGTGGAGTGTTTAACTGTAAAATACAAGGGACGGGCAGAAAGTAATGTACAATAAGTTTTTTTTTGGTGGTGGTGGTGGTGGTGGTGGGGGGGGGGGGGGGGGCGGGGGGGGGGGGGGGGGGGGGGGGGGGGGGGGGGGGGGGGGGGGGGGGGGGATATTTGTTCAAAATGAATTAAATTTACAAATAATATACATGAGCATTTCAACTAAACAACATTTTTCAACATAATCCCCAACACCTTATATGGCCTTATGCCAGCATGAAACAAGTACATGCAGGCCTTGACTATACCAGGTGATGTCCTGCTCACGCAGTCCCTTCTTCACTGCACGAACCACACCTTCATCATCATGCAGCTTCATGACTTCACTGTCTGAAGCTTTAACTCTCTGAGCCCAGCGACCGACGGTATTCCTGTCAACTGTACAACTTGCGTACACAGCACACAAACATTTGTGAATGTTCAACGCAGTTTATTTTTCCGCAATCAAAAATTCTACTACAATTATGTTTGTAATACAAGTTGTTCACACACGCCATTTTAACGGACTATTTTATCTGTTTCAATTGTCAAATTGTGGCGCAATTTCATGCAAACAATTCAGATATTCCAAAATTCAAAGTGTGCACATTTCATATTTCTATCTCTATTAGTCGCTGAGAAACAATATGTGGTGCATTACTTTCTGAACAACTCTCGCAAACAATATTTTATTGCAAAAAAAGATGCAACTGTAAACAGACATAAGCAGATGTGAATGTGGAGAATGCTCCTTATGAGGAACTGTAATGAAGAAATTAAGCAAACATGCCAAGATGTAATTGTGGAAATACGTATTTTTGAAAGCCATGGTTGAGAAATAACGTAACTGAGAAATTACATATTTGATAAATCACATATTTGATCTACAACATATGTGACAAATTATATATTTCACAAATGACTGACTGGCACCTTGCCGTCTTGACAGATGATCATTTTTAAATGGAGATTTACCTCTCCATAACACAAAACCTGGGCTGAATGTAGAGAACATGTGTTGCCCATGCAGCATGATCCCTCTCTCGGTCTGTCTAGTGTACTCCAGAGGAAAGGTAACACCAATACGTCTGGAACAAGACAAGACAAAGATCAGCAAAGCAGTGCTCTAACCGTCCGCCTGTCGGAGCTTCCATCCTAGCCCAGTTGCCAACCAAGGCTTAGGGCCTGGTCTGCCCTGCCATGACATTTTAGTCTTTAGGTTGCACTTCTTTGCACCAGGGTAAGGCTTGTACCCTCCCAATTGTGCTCCTCCGCCCGAAGCCATTGGCACAATGTGGGGTGTTAGGTATGGTGAGCGCCGCCCAACATTCGATGCTAACAGAAAGCAGGTAGTACCGTCTACTGTCATATGGTAGCTCAGTCATATCTGACTAAGACCTGACACAAAACTGAGAAATTACATATTTGATAAATCACATATCTGACCTATGACATGTGACAAATCATAAATTTCACAAATGAGATATGTGACAAATAACATATATGACATATTTGAGACAATGTGAAAATGCCGCACCTGAAGGCCCTCATCACCAGCTTGTAGAGCTCCTTGTCCTCGGCCAGCCAGTCCATCATGGCATTCCATGGGATGTCCCCGTTGTAACATTTGTACAGGTAGCTGGCCCTGCTAGCTCCGCCTGCAGGGTGATTAGACCAATCCGCTATCACACGGTCGTTCCGGATGTTTGTGGTACTGACTTTATATCATACTGATGTTATGTGATACTGATTGTGTGTTAATGATTTATTGTGATACTGACTTTATATGGTAGTGAATGTATGAAATACTGACTTTATATAATAGTGACTTTATGAAATAATGACTTTATAAGATAGTGACTTTATGAAATTATGACGTCATGTGATACTGACTATATGTGATACTGACTTTATGTGACAGTGACTTTTATGTGGTACCAAATTTATGTTTACTGACTTTATGTGGTATTGACTTTATGAGATACTGAATTTATGTGGTAATTACTTTATATGACAGCAACTTTAAATGGTAATGACTTTATCTGACTAAATTTGTGTGGTACTAAATATTACCTGACTAAAAATTACCTTGACTAATTAAAGTCTGAATAAACTTTACCTGAAATGTCAAAGTCTGACTAAACATTACCTGAACTGTTAAGTCTAACTAAACAATATATGGATAGTCAAGGTGTGACTAAACAATACTTGAACTATCAAAGTCTGACTAAACATTACCTGGACTGTCAAAGGCTGACTAAACATTACCTGGGCTGTCAAAGGCTGACTAGATATTACCTGGGCTGTCAAAGGCTGACTAAACATTACCTGGGCTGTAAAAGTCTAACTAAACATTACCTGGGCTGTAAAAGTCTAACTAAACATAACCTGGGCTGTAAAAGTCTAACTAAACATTCCTCGGACTGTCAAAGTCAGACTAAACATTACCTGGGCTGTCAAAGTCTGACTAAACATTACCTGGGCTGGCAAAGTCTGACTAAACATTACCTGGGCTGTCAAAATCTGACTAAACATTACCTAAGCTGTCAAAGTCTGACTAAACATTACCTGGACTAATTAAAGTCTGAATAAGCTTTACCTGAAATGTCAAAGTCTGACTAAACATTTACCTGGGATGGCAAAGTCTGACTAAACATTACCTAGGCTGTCAAAGTCTGACTACACATTACCTGGACTAATTAAAGTCTGAATAAGCTTTACCTGAAATGTCAAAGTCTGACTAAAGATTACCTAAACTGTATGGATAGTCAAAGTGTGACTAAACAATACTTGGGCTGTAAAAGTCTAACTAAACATTACCCGGACTGTCAAAGTCAGATTAAACATTACCTGGGCTGTAAAAGTCTGACTAAACATTACTTGGACTATCAAAGTCTGACTAAACATTACTTGGATTGTCAAAATCTGACTAAACATTACCAGGGCTATCAAAGGCTGATTAACATTACCTGGGCTGTCAAAGTCTGACTAAACATTACCTGGGCTGTCAAAGGCTGACTAAACATTATCTGGGCTGTCAAAGGCTGACTAATTACCTGGGCTGTCAAAGGCTGACTAAACATTACCTGGGCTGTCAAAGGCTGACTAAACATTACCTAGGCTGTCAAAGGCTGACTAAACATTACCTGGGCTGTCAAAGGCTGACTAGATAATACCTGGGCTGTCAAAGGCTGACTAAACATTACCTGGGCTGTCAAAGGCTGACTAGATAATACCTGGGCTGTCAAAGGCTAACTAAACATTATCTGGGCTGTCAAAGGCTGACTAAACATTACCTGGGCTGTCAAAGGCTGACTAGATAATACCAGGGCTGTCAAAGGCTGACTAGATAATACCAGGGCTGTCAAAGGCTAACTAAACATTATCTGGGCTGTCAAAGGCTGACTAAACATTACCTGGGCTGTCAAAGGCTAACCAAACATTACCTGGGCTGTCAAAGGCTGACTAAACATTACCTGGGCTGTCAAAGGCTGACTAAACATTATCTGGGCTGTTAAAGGCTGACTAAACATTACCTGGGCTGTCAAAGGCTGACTAAACATTACCTAGGTTGTCAAAGGCTGACTAAACATTACCTGGGCTGTCAAAGGCTGAACAACACGCCATCACCAGCTGGCTGTAGCAGTTGGTCAGAGCTTCATCTGTGGCCACCTCCGAAGCAACTTCATCTCTAGGCAGACCTGTGCTTGACCAGTCCAGAGAGTGAAGGGTGTGTTTATACCAGGATGTGGGGAACTTGGAAATGTAGCAGGACAGCTGTGATGGTTCTATTGGCAGCTCTCTCCATTTAACAGGTACACTATTGAAGAGAAAAGACTTTATTATGGCATTTCAACAGAATGTGACTGATCAGACCAATTTGCGCTGTAAATATTTCTCCACTATGGATGCATGTGAACACATGGTCATTTCCACCATCATGCACCATCTCACGTCTCACACGCTCAGTGTGTGACCTATCTGGAATAATTTTCTCCTTTGTCTTTATTCCATTTCTGATGTTTGCCCTCCATGCAACATGTTCAGCGGCGACGTGCTCCCAATGTGCATTATCAATGCCTGTATCAATCACGTCCCGCTTACACACATCTTTGTATCGTAGTAGAGGCTGACCCTGAGATCTCTTACCCATCTGTAATTCACCAAAAAAGATGTCCTTTGGTATTCTACCATCATCCACCCTCCTAACGTGTCCTATCCATCTAAGTATATGAAGACTGAGCATGGAACACACCGTCACACAACCTGATCTTTCCAATACTTCAGTATTTGCGATTTTGTCTTGTCCCTTAATACCAAGTACTCATTGCAGACACCACATATGAAAGCTGTTTAAACGTTTCTCTTGGTGTGAATAAGTTGGCCACATCATATATATACTGTTTAACATACCTATACAAGTGTTGTTATGTGTATGCCAGAGTCAGTAACTGCGTACAAATAATGTACAATCTGTTATTGACAGGAAACATGATCATTTTTTAACTGTCATTTACCGCCTAGTATGCTGTATGGAAAGGGGGGGGGGGGGGGGGGTCTTGAGCCTGAGGAATTAAGGCCACCTGGCTAGTGCAGTTGTCGCAAACTGAGCAGGTTAGAGTTTTCTTTTTGCTCCCAACAGGAAAAAAACTCCACACCTTACCGAGGATTTGAACCCAAGTCTCCCAAAGGAGAATCCGGCATTCTAACCACTCGGCCAGCCGCTCCTCATGAAACATGAACAGCGGTGATAAATGTGTACCTGATAAATAATATAATTAGGCTTGGAATCAAGAGGAAAACAAATCAATGGGACAAAGACAACAAAACAACTAACTTGAATAAAAGACACACACACAAAACATTGAAACATGTGACGTGACTATTATGTTTGTGACATAAAAGTGATAAAGACAAAAACATCAGATAACATTTAAAAACATCGAGCTGACAAAGATTATAAAAGAGGCACAATAAAGTACAAAAGATAAAACCTATGATGTGAAATATGAAGGAAAAGACAATTTAAATATGTAGGAAAATAGATTAAAGTGACTCATTTGCACGTGACAAAGAGACAACTTGTAAAAATCAAAGTACCAAAGCAAAGTCACAAACAGTACAGTCACAGAGTAAAGTGACAAAGAGTACTATGACAGAGTAAAGTGACAAAGGGTACAGTCACAGAGTTAAGTGACAATAAGTACAATGAGAGGGTTAAGTAACAATGAGTACAGTGACAGAGTAGTGACAAAAGGTACAGTGACAGAGTTAAAGTTACAAACAGTACAGTGACTGAGTAAAGTGACAGAAATTACAGTCACAGAGTAAAGTGACAAATGGTACAGTAGCAGAGTAAAGTGGCAAATTGTTAGGTTAGTTAGTTAGTTAGTTAGTTAAATAGTTAGTTAGTTAAATAGTTAGTAAGTTAGTTAGTTAGTTAGTTAGTTAGTTAGTTAGTTAGTTAGTTAGTTAGTCGAGGTTCCAACTTCACAGCAACGGATCGTCCCCATTATGCTCCATTCCCGTACCAGCGAATATCACACAAAATGCTCCCCACTGTCCAATATATAAAGTGAATAGACAGGAGTCTCGTCAATCCAACAGCCCGCACAGGTACACTGTGCATAAAGCCGCTGTCAGAATGTCAACACATAATTCCATCTTGGCAAATGGTACAGTGACAGAGTAAAGTGACAAAGAGTACAGTGACAGAGTAAAGTGACAAACAGTACAGTGACAGAGTAAAGTGACACAGAGTACAGTGACAACCAGTACAGTGACAGAGTAAAGTTACACAGAGTAAAGTGACACAGAGTAAAGTGACAACCAGTACAGTGACAGAGTAAAGTGACAACCAGTACAGTGACACAGAGTAAAGTGACAACCAGTACAGTGACAGAGTAAAGTGACAACCAGTACAGTGACAGAGTAAAGTGACAACCAGTACAGTGACAGAGTAAAGTGACAACCAGTACAGTGACAGAGTAAAGTGACAACCAGTACAGTGCAGTACAGTGACAGAGTAAAGTGACAACCAGTACAGTGACAGAGTAAAGTTATGCAGAGTAAAGTGACAACCAGTACAGTGACAGAGTAAAGTGACAACCAGTACAGTGACAGAGTAAAGTGACACAGAGTAAAGTTATACAGAGTAAAGTGACACAGCGTAAAGTGACACAAAATAAAGTGACAACCAGTACAGTGACAGAGTAAAGTGACAACCTGTACAGTGACAGAGTAAAGTGACACAGAGTAAAGTTACACAGAGTAAAGTGACATAGAGTAAAGTGACAACCAGTACAGTGACAGAGTAAAGTTACACAGAGTAAAGTGACAACCAGTACAGTGACAGAGTAAAGTGATAACCACTACAGTGACAGAGTAAAGTGACACAGAGTAAAGTGACAACCAGTGCAGTGACAGAGTAAAGTGACACAGAGTAAAGTGACAACCAGTACAGTGACAGAGTAAAGTGACAATCAGTACAGTGACACAGAGTAAAGTGACACAGAGTAAAGTGACAACCAGTACAGTGACAGAGTAAAGTGACAACCAGTACAGTAACAGAGTAAAGTGACACAGAGTAATGTGGCAACCAGTACAGTGACTGAGTAAAGTGACACAGAGTAAAGTTACACAGAGTAAAGTGACAACCAGTACAGTGACAGAGTAAAGTTACACAGAGTAAAGTGACACAGAGTACAATGACAGGGTTAAGTGACAATGAGTACAGTGACAAAAAGTACAGTGACAAAGGGTGAAATGGCACAGAAAATAGTGGCATAGACAAAAGTATCTGAGATGAGATCAAACAACCACTTAGAGCAGTGGTTCTCAACCGATGGGTAATTCCCGGGGGGGGGGGGGGGGGGGGGGGGATTTTAGGGTTTCCAGGCGGGGGAATTAAGATTATTTCAAGATCGCATTAATATAAGAACCAGTTACTTGATATTGTTTTTCCCTCTAAATTTTACGGTTCTGTACTTTTCACCCTAATGAAATTCGTTTTATAATGTAAGTAGACTCGCAAATCACATTTTATGTAGATGTCTAGACTTGTTCTTATATGTGTTATTAAATTTAGCTTCCATTTTTATGTATACTGTGTATGTAAGGGTGGGGAGGGGGGAAATTTATAGGGAGGAATTTTGAAAGGGGAGGGGGGGGGGGGGGAAATGACGTTCTGAACATATGGTAAAGGTAGGCATGGGCCAAAAAAGGTTGAGAACCACTGACTTAAAGTCAAGAGGATTTGACAGATGAATGCGACAAAGTTAAGAATGCAATTATTCAAGTGACAAAGATAACAGATAAAAGTAACAAAGAAAAGAATTCTAGGATAAAAGTAACAAAAATCAAAGTGATAAAGATAAAAGTAATGAAGATAAAATGCAAAATATCAGAATTTAATGATAAAATTTAAAAAAAATCAACTGGCATAGATAAAAGACACAAAGACAAGAATGTAAAAGATGGGAATGTAATGCTTAAATGTGAGGTTGAAAAGAGAAAAATTTACAAATATAAAGATAAAAAAACAAACATAATACAAAGATAATAATGCAAAGATAAATGTGCCAAATAATGCAAAGATAAATGTGCCAAGGGTTAAAGTAACATAGACAAAAGTGACAAAGATAAGAATCCAAACAAAATATTTCAAAGATAAAAGTATAAATTCTATTGACCACTGATTGAACTAAAAATAGACAGTTAAATTTATACAAGAGACAATATTGCAGTTATAGACAAATTTCAAGCGAACGAAAGAAGAAGAAGAAAGTTACAAGTGACAAAGATAATAATGCAAAAATAAAAATGACACTGATTGATGTGTAGAGTATCAAAGTGACAATGATACAACTAACATAGATAAAACAAGGAGAAAAGTGACACAGATATAATTGAGATTTAAAAAGTTACACAGATATAAGTGACATGAAAAGGTGACACAGATATAAGTGAAAAATGTGTCACAGATACAAGTGAGATAATAAAAAAAAGTGACACATAAAAATTACATTGATGTGAGAAGTATTGAAATTACATTGATGTGACAACCATGAAATCTGACCTGATATGTGAAGAAAACGGACATTTGAAATCTGGCGAGCCTGCCAGATTCATCACAGGTTTATAAATGTGGTTCCCGTGTGAGAGCGCAAACTTTGAAGTTGGCTTGACTGGGTAGACAGACGGCCGGCTTCCCTGGGCGGACTCTGTTCTCTGCGAAGCCTCGTCAAAACTGATATCCAGCCGCGTGCAAGGCGTACTAACATCCACAGCGGGTAACCCAAACTCCACGTCATTGAGCAAATCGTCAACGTCTTTCCAGCTTTTGCCGCCAGTGAAGACCTCGGCTGACATTTTATCCGGGCTATTTGGATGTAAGGTGGTCAGTACTGAGTGTCTGGACAGCCGTCTGTCCGGACAGTGACCGGCTATTGTGACTACTGTAGCTGCTTTATGATTTTTCTCAACCCCACCTGAACTGTTTTTAGTTTTGTCTAAGTCAAGAATATCTTCAGACCAGACGCTGTCAGAAAAACTGGGTAACGGAGGCAGAGATTGAGCCTTTTTGAGAATTTGTGTCTGTGGAATCATGTGCTAAGTTGGCTATATTGACGCTGACTGGTGGGAGAGTAAAGTTGTTCCCGCCTTTTGTAGACTGAATAATTACATCATGTTTTCTGATTGGAACATTGACAGCCTGGTCGTACTTCCTGTCATGGATTGTCACTCTGTGGCTCATTTCCTTTGATGCCGAAGCACTGCCCATGAACACTAACCTTGACCTTTCTCTTGCTACCTGCACTGCTATCTCGTGGAGACTTCTCCTTTGCCGAATCCTCACTGTTAGCTTTTTCCATGAGAGCAATCTCTTTCTCTTTCATTATTTTCGCTTTCTGCTCTTGTCTTTTTACCTTATTTACATGTTGAAGCAGTAACCAAGTCAAACTTTTAGCAAAGAAAGACAGAGTTATTCCCACACTTTCTGAGGAGTCAATGACGCCTGTCAACACATTTCTAGCATCAGAAGTAGGTCCTCACAATCACTGCGTCCACGGGAGTCATACAGTGCAGGGGATAATGGTTGACAGAACAGGCACAAGAAGCACCAGGCTTTCCCTCGGAAGGCTTCCCCAAACTGATCATCAAAGCGGGCAGCCTCGGTGGTGTGGCACGAGGTCTCCTGTAGCTCCAGCCCCTTGATGCTGATGGTGCAGTATCCAGCCCCCCGCTCCAGGATCATGACCCAGACCAGTCGGTCCTGGAATCTCAGCAGGTAGTGGTTGCCAGGCTGCGGCTCGCCTGGTGGGGAGAAGCCAAACACAATCGCTGTCACAATCATTTGTAATTCTACCCACTGAAGCAAACAATCATTTGTAATACTACTTACTGCCACAAACAATCATTTGAAAATACTACTTACTGCCCCAAACAATCATCACACTTACTTTCTCTCTCTCTCTCTCTCTCTCTCTCCTCTCTCATGCATGCACATGCGCAGACAGACAGACAGACAGACAGACAGACAGACAGACAGACAGACAGACAGACATGTGTGTGCTCAGACAGACATGTGTGTGCTCACACAGACAGACATACATGTACAAACAATGTGCAAACATAACACAGATGTGTGTGTGTTGTTTGTCTATCAAGAATGATGATGACCATTCATTTCATCCAGTGGGGTTGAAAGTATGGAGCCGTGGGTTCTAAGATGGCTGATAAGGCCTACTTTGGCTCAAAATGTTCATTGACAATGTGGGCAAAGAATGCTTGATGTTCCAGGAGGATCTCCCGCAGTGGTTTTTCTATCCAGCCTTTTTTCACAGCTCTTGCAGTCCTGATTGCTTCACAAGTGACTGCACCCTTATGTAATGATGCATGCCACGAATTACGGTCTTTAGCAGCAGTCTCCCAGGTGTCAAGATGAATTCCAAAAACATTTAGTGAGATTTTCAGAGTGTCTTTAAATTGTTTCCTCTAGCCACTTTGGAAGCGTTTACCACAACGCAACTCGCTGTAAAAAATTTGTTTAGGGAGCCTGTGATCTGGCATACAAGTTAAGTGACCATCCCAGCGAATCTGATTCTTCATTAGTACAGTGTGGATACTGGGCATGGACCCTCTTTCTAGAACTTCAGAGTCAGAGATCTTGTCTTGCCATTTAATCCATTTAATCTGTGTACAACTTGCACACAGGACCTTCTGTATTTCTACCTTATCACAGGACCTTCTGTTTTTCTACCTTATCACAGGGTCTTCTGTTTTTCTATCTTATCACGGGACCTTCTGTTTTTCTACCTTATCATGGAACCTTCTGTTTTTCTACCTTATCACGGAACCTTGTGTTTTTCTACCTTATCACAGGACCTTCTGTATTTCTATCTTATCATGGGACCTTCTGTATTTCTACCTTATCATGGGGTCTTCTGTTTTTCTACCTTATCATGGGACCTTCTGTTTTTCTACCTTATCATGGGACCTTCTGTTTTTCTACCTTATCACAGGACCTTCTGTTTTTCTACCTTATCATAGGACCTTCTGTTTTTCTACCGTATCATGGAATCTTCTGTTTTTCTACCTTATCACGTGACCTTGTGTTTTTCTACCTTATCACAGGACCTTCTGTTTTTCTACCTTATCATGGGACCTTCTGTTTTTCTACCTTATCATGGGACCTTCTGTTTTTCTACCTTATCACAGGACCTTCTGTTTTTCTACCTTATCATGGGACCTTGTTTTTCTACCTTATCATGGGACCTTCTGTTTTTCTACCTTATCATGGGACCTTCTGTATTTCTACCTTATCATGGGACTGTCAGGGTCTTAAACTTGGCTCGCTAACCTAACAAATGTGAGACAGTACAAGCACAACGTGATTTGACTTGAGACTCAACGACACCACGTTCAATGGATTTATTTACAGATCATATACAGTACGATGATCACAACAATATATACTTTACACTTCAATACACTTACATACACAATACAGCTCACAGTCTATCTCTCAAGATGTCCAGACACTCGACTTTCAGGCACAGAAACCACACAACGCCTTTCTCCTCATCTTGCGTCCGTTCCAGTCCGCATCCCAGAGCTGTCTGCCTGTAGTTCGCAACTTGCCCTCCCCACCTGAAGTGGCTTCACGAGGCATGCGTGCGTCTTGCGTCGTCCTTGCCTGACGGCTGGCCGTCTGGTCAGCCAGCAATCTCGCGGGCAGGTAACTACTACTTGCCTGGCGGCATAACGAAGTTACGGCATCCCTCCTGGGGACTAAGTCGCCTGGCGGGCGTAACGATGTCACTGCATCGCTGCACTATTCTGGACTCTGACACGCTCCCCCGGCAACTTCATGAAAGATGTCATCTTTCATGTATAATATATGTACATACTGGGTTAATATTTTAACCTTGTCAGAGTCAACCTTCTGTTGTTATATACATTGGTATCAGAATACATAGAAATGCACATATGCCATAGAAACATATAAGAAATGGAAGTTGTATTCAACGACATGTGATGTTCAACCTTTTACACTTGTCAGGTTTCATCCTCTCGATGGCTGATTACCTCAATTGCATTATTGACCCAGTCAGATCGGTAGTACCAGCTTCACGCATCTACCTCGCAGCCTCCAAAAAAAACGTAATAATATGTTCTTGAAACAAAAACCATCTGGCTAGACCGAAATACGGCTTTTACATAAGTCGCATTAAACGCTCAAACCCTGACCTCATTTGGCCAGGAGCTCTTGTGTTGGTCTGCAATGTCGGTAACACTCTGCCATGCCCAGTAGATGGCTACCTGGTGTGTTAACAATCTGGCAACAACATGGCTATTTTTATACAACACATTACAGTATACATTTCAAATTATGGCCCTTTGTGTAATGATGTAATAACAAATAAATTGAAAGGGGAATAATTTCAAAATTATGAAATATAATAATTTACAATAATTATCCTATTTCTTAGCGTCATCGCTTGAGGTTTCTTCATACTAACGGGAAAAAGTCGCTAGTATGAATACACTAATCAAGATATGATTCTAAGATTACACTACATAAATATATAAACACACAATTCGTGTATTCAACTTTGTTGATTCCTAAAGATTTTAGAATCGTCATAGCTTTTTAAACTTTTATTTGTCGTCTGTAATTTGCTCTAAGTTTTCTAACTAATCCGGAAGTACACACGAACACTAAACAGCTGGTGTTGGAGCTTGTAGAACACACTTGTTCCGGTCTGATGTAGTTACGGAAAGTACAATGTTCTAATCGTTCATGTGTTGGATGTTTCGCTGTAAAACCTTCTGGATTACGATTGAATGCAGTGGTGTGGCTGTCAATGTTTCGGTCACACGTTCACACACGTATTTAAAATGTCCCTGGAATGTTCCACACGCAGATGCCACTGTCAAATTGGATAGTTCGCTTACGGTAAGTTTTTGAGCGAATGTGGCACTGTTCTTGTTCGTAATATATACAATTAATAAAGTTCGCTTTCTACCACATACTACACAATTATACACGACAATCACTACATGAATTAGTAAAATAAGAACACTATATATATTGGGAGTAATCCCTATCACATGGCATAGTAGACTTTACACAGCTTTTTGTGAATGGAAAAAAAAAATATTCACTGATGGATGGCTGTGTTAATCTGAGTGTATTTTCTCACACTGCACTCAGACATTGGTGCTTACTGGGTCGGTCGGACAACGGGACAACAGATCGGCAATCGAGTTGGTTCTGCCTGGGATATGTCGAACCTCGAAGCTGTAATCTTGGAGTTTAAGAGACCAGCGCGCTACCATATGGTTTGAAGGTACACCTGAATTTATAAATCGCAACGGGCTGCTGTCAGATTCCACGATGAAATGGCGTCCTAGAAGGAATCTGGACAATTTAGTTATACCCACCACTAATGCTAGGGCTTCCAACTGAGGTATTGACCAAGCCCGTTCTCTGGGTTTTAGTTTCCTGGATACGAAGTACACGGGATGGAGGATGTTATTGTGCTCTTGCAACAAGACTGCTCCAATCGCCACGGAGCTCGCATCTGTACGCAATCTGAAAGGTAAATGGAGACTGGGCAATTTCAGGATGGGATTATGTAAGCTATTATCAGAAAAACAAGCTAATACTTTACGGAATGCAAATTTTAGGCATTCATTGCTTACAATTTTCTCAGGTTTATCTTTTGTTAGTAAATATTTCGGTCAGTTCGGAAAAATCAGGAATGAACTGCCGGTAATAATTTATCAGTCCCAACAAACTTCTGACTTGCTTTTTAGTAGTCGGAAGTGAGAGTTTTAGTATCTTGGACACCATGTTATCGTCTGTCGTGACAAAGCCATTGGCTATTTTGTACCCCAAGAAGGATATTTCCTGGTAGGCTATGTCTACTTTCGCAGGCTTTACCGTCAGTCCGTGCTGTCTAATGCGTTCAAATGTCTGTTCTAAAGTCTTAATGTGCTCTGTCATTGTCTCTGTGTGAACACAGATGTCGTCAATATAGCAAATTATGTTAGGAATATCTACTAGAAGAAGTCGTGTCATACGTACGAATGTGGCTGGGGCATTGACAAGCCCAAATGGAAGTTTGCACCATTCGTACAGTCTCCAAGGTGTGGCAAATGCTGTCAGATGTCTGCTCTGTTCGTCTACCGCAATTTGCCAATATCCTTTCGTCATATCTATCTTCGTAAAGAACCTAGCGTCTGTCAGTTCTGTCAGTAGATCGTCAGAGTTTGCCATTGGCTCCAAGTCTAGAAGAGTTATTTTATTGAGCTTTCTATAGTCGACACAGAGTCTTATCGTGTTGTCCTTTTTGCGTACTATGACCATTGGAGATGAGAAGTCTGATTGGGATCGTCTTATGATGTTGTTTTTCTCTAAGTTGATGATCTCCTGATGTAGGTGTTCTTTGTAATGTAATGGAATGGTGTATGGTCTGCATCTTATGGGTGTGTTTTGACGTGAGTGTGATGTGATGCTGTACTAATTCTGTTTGTCCTGGGTTGTTAGAGAAGATGGTGTTGTACTGTTGTATTAGCTGTTTGCAACTGTCTGTTCTGCTTGAGTTAACTTTGGGTTGATTTTGATCTCCTTCAAGCAGTTTGTCGTGTCTAATGCAGGTGTTGGAATCTCGTCACTAGCCTCGTCATCCTCATGATCTATTATCACTGTACAAGCTGTTGTATTGTCTTGTTCGTTGTCTCTGTTGTAGTATGGTCTTAGCATATTTATGTGGAATATTTTGTGTTTGTCTTTTATTTGGATCTCGTAGTCTACAGGTGAAATCTGTCTCGTCACTTTAAAAGGTCCCTGCCAAGAATCAGTCAATAAGTGTCTGTCACTAGGTAATAGAAGAAGAACGTCCTGTCCAGGTGTCAATGTTATTGTCCTGTTACCTTTGTCAGCATACTGTCTATAAGTAGCACCAGATAATTTTAGTGCATTCTTTGCAATTATACAGGATTTGATGATTCTTTCACGCAATGATGTAACATATACGTATGATGATATGGGTTTAAGTACTGGAGTAGAGTCAGTTAACATTTGGTGATAAATAGTTAATGGGCCACGTGGTTTGGCACCATAGATAAGTTCAAAAGCAGAGAAACCGGTACTAGAATGTGGTACCTCGCGATAAGCAAAAAGAATAGCTGGTAGATATACATCCCAGTTATTGGGGTGCTCTTGCGTGACTTTGGCAAGCATGTGCTTTAAATCGCCGTTAAATTTTTCCACAATTCCACTAGAGTGAGGATGGTACGGGGAATTGAAACATTGCTTCACTCCCAACATTTTGGTGAAAGCTTGGGTAGATGCGGCGATAAACTGAGTGCCCCTATCTGATTGGATAGCGTCTGGAAATCCTATCCGAGGAAAAATATGGAAGAATACTTCCATTATATCATTGGCAGTAATGTTCTTTAGCGGAATAGCTTCCGGCCAGCGGCTACATTGATCAATGACAGTTAGAATATATTTATTCCCTCTAGTTGTTGTTACTCTTGGTACATCTTTCTAACCTTGTCAGGGGATTATATGATCATAAGTATACGCTTGCGTCCCTTTTTGCTCTGATCTTTTCCGAGATTAAATTCAAATATTGTTCTCTCTTTTTCAGTATTGAGGTTTCTCTCAGGGTTTTGTCGTGGTCTGACAAATGTTCTGGTTGGGTCTACTTGTCATACCTCGTTATATTATTCACTCCCCACTCCGTGACATTATATTCTGTTCATTTCAAAGCCGGACGAATGCCACCACGTCCACACATGTCAGGGTCTTAAACTTGGCTCGCTAACCTAACACATGTGAGACAGTACAAGTACAACGTGATTTGACTTGAGACTCAACGACACCACGTTCAATGGATTTATTTACAGATCATATACAGTACGATGATCACAACAATATATACTTTACACTTCAATACACTTACATACACAATACAGCTCACAGTCTATCTCTCAAGATGTCCAGACACTCTCAACTTTCAGGCACAGAAACCACACAACGCCTTTCTCTCATCTTGCATCCGTTCCAGTCCGCGTCCAAGAGCTGTCTGCCTGTAGTTCGCAACTTGCCTCCCACCTGAAGTGGCTTCACGAGGCATGCGTGCGTCTTGCGTCGTCCTTGCCTGACCGCTGGCCGTCTGGTTAGCCAGCAATCTCGTGGGCAGGTAACTACTACTCGCCTGGCGGCGTAACGAAGTTACGGCATCCCTCCTGGGGACTAAGTCGCCTGGCGGGCGTAACGATGTCACTGCATCGCTGCACTATTCTGGACTCTGACAGGGACCTTCTGTATTTCTACCTTATCACAGGACCTTCTGTTTTTCTACCTTATCACAGGACCTTCTGTTTTTCTACCTTATCACAGGACCTTCTGTTTTTCTACTTTATCACGGGACCTTCTGTTTTTCTACCTTATCATGGGACCTTCTGTTTTTCTACCTTATCATGGGACCTTCTGTTTTTCTACCTTATCACGGGACCTTCTGTATTTCTACCTTATCACAGGACCTTCTGTTTTTCTACCTTATCACAGGACCTTCTGTTTTTCTACCTTATCACAGGACCTTCTGTTTTTCTACCTTATCACAGGACCTTCTGTTTTTCTACCTTATCACAGGACCTTCTGTTTTTCTACCTTATCATGGGACCTTCTGTTTTTCTACCTTATCACAGGACCTTCAGTCTTTTTTTTACATTATCATGGGGTCTTCTGTTTTTCTACCTTATCATGGGACCTTCAGTTTGTCTACCTTATCCGAGAATGCCAGGTATTCGAACATACTAACCAAGAGATCAGAGAGACATGTGATATCAATAGATAACAATGGTTCTTGGGAAAATGTCCAGCCCTATGCAGGCATCAAACCCAGTATGTTCTGAGTTGGAGACAGACACTGACCTCTCAGCCACAACTTCCCTTAAACAGACACATGTAAGGAGCCAACAACATGCAGCCTTACCCAAACAGACACATGTAAGGAGCCAACAACATGGTGCCTTACCCAAACAGACACATGTAAGGAGCCATCAACATGCAGCCTTACCCAAACAGACACATGTAAGGAGCCAACAATATGCAGCCTTACCCAAACAGACACATGTAAGGAGCCAACAACATGCAGCCTTACCCAGACACATGTAAGGAGCCAACAACATGCAGCCTTACGCAAACAGACACATGTAAGGAGCCAACAACATGCAGCCTTACCCAAACAGACACATGTAAGGAGCCAACAACATGCAGCCTTACCCAAACAGACACATGTAAGGAGCCAACAACATGCAGCCTTACCCAAACAGACACATGTAAGGAGCCAACAACACGGAGCCTTACCCAAACAGACACATGTAAGGAGCCAACAACACGCAGCCTTACCCAAACAGACACATGTAAGGAGCCAACACCATGGAGCCTAACCCAAACAGACACATGTAAGGAGCCAACAATACGGTGCCTTACCCAAACAGACACATGTAAGGAGCCAACAACATGGTGCCTTACCCAAACAGACACATGTAAGGAGCCAACAACATGGTGCCTTACCCAAACAGACACATGTAAGGAGCCAACAACATGCAGCCTTACCCAAACAGACACATGTAAGGAGCCAACAACATGCAGCCTTACCCAAACAGACACATGTAAGGAGCCAACAACATGCAGCCTTACCCAAACAGACACATGTAAGGAGTCAACAACATGCAGCCTTACCCAAACAGACACATGTAAGGAGCCAACAACATGGCAGCCTTACCCAAACAGACACATGTAAGGAGCCAACAACATGCAGCCTTACCCAAACAGACACATGTAAGGAGCCAACAACATGCAGCCTTACCCAAACAGACACATTAAGGAGCCAACAACATGCAGCCTTACCCAAACAGACACATGTAAGGAGCCAACAATATGCAGCCTTACCCAAACAGACACATGTAAGGAGCCAACAACATGCAGCCTTACCCAAACAGACACATGTAAGGAGCCAACAACATGCAGCCTTACCCAAACAGACACATGTAAGGAGCCAACAACATGGTGCCTTACCCAAACAGACACATGTAAGGAGCCAACAACACAGAGCCTTACCCAAACACACATGTAAGGAGCCAACAACACAGAGCCTTACCCAAACAGACACATGTAAGGAGCCAACAAAACAATACCTTACCCAAACAGACACATGTAAGGAGCCAACAAAACAATACCTTACTCAAACAGACACATGTAAGGAGCCAACAAAACAATACCTTACCCAAACAGACATGTAAGGAGCCAACAAAACAATACCTTACCCAAACAGACACATGTCAGGAGCCATCAAAACAATACCTTACCCAAACAGACACATGTAAGGAGCCAACAACACGGAGTCTTACCCAAACAGACACATGTAAGGAGCCAACAACACGGAGTCTTACCCAAACAGACACATGTAAGGAGCCAACAACATGGTGCCTTACCCAAACAGACACATGTAAGGAGCCAACAACACAGAGCCTTACCCAAACACACATGTAAGGAGCCAACAACACAGAGCCTTACCCAAACACACATGTAAGGAGCCAACAACACGGAGCCTTACCCAAACAGACAATGTAAGGAGCCAACAAAACAATACCTTACCCAAACAGACACATGTAAGGAGCCAACAAAACAATACCTTACTCAAACAGACACATGTAAGGAGCCAACAAAACAATACCTTACCCAAACAGACACATGTAAGGAGCCAACAAAACAGTACCTTACTCAAACAGACACACGTAAGGAGCCAACAACATGGAGCCTTACCCAAACAGACAAGTAAGGAGCCAACAATACGGAGCCTTACCCAAACAGACACATGTAAGGAGCCAACAAAACAATACCTTACTCATACAGACACACGTAAGGAGCCAACAACATGGAGCCTTACCCAAACAGACAAGTAAGGAGCCAACAACACGGAGCCTTACCCAAACAGACACATGTAGGGAGCCAACAAAACACTACCTTACTCAAACAGACACACGTAAGGAGCCAACAACATGGAGCCTTACCCAAACAGACAAGTAAGGAGCCAACAACATGGAGCCTTACCCAAACAGACACATGTAAGGAGCCAACAAAACAATACCTTACCCAAACAGACACATGTAAGGAGCCAACAACACGGAGCCTTACCCAAACAGACAAGTAAGGAGCCAACAACACAGAGCCTTACCCAAACAGACACATGTAAGGAGCCAACAACATGCAGCCTTACCCAAACAGACACATGTAAGGAGCCAACAACATGCAGCCTTACCCAAACAGACACATGTAAGGAGCCAACAACATGCAGCCTTACCCAAACAGACACATGTAAGGAGCCAACAACATGCAGCCTTACCCAAACAGACACATGTAAGGAGCCAACAACATGCAACCTTACCCAAACAGACACATGTAAGGAGCCAACAACACGGAGTCTTACCCAAACAGACACATGTAAGGAGCCAACAACATGCAGCCTTACCCAAACAGACACATGTAAGGAGCCAACAACATGCAACCTTACCCAAACAGACACATGTAAGGAGCCAACAACACGGAGCCTTACCCAAACAGACACATGTAAGGAGCCAACAACATGCAGCCTTACCCAAACAGACACATGTAAGGAGCCAACAACACGGAGCCTTACCCAAACAGACACATGTAAGGAGCCAACAAAACAATACCTTACTCAAACAGACACATGTAAGGAGCCAACAACACAGAGCCTTACTCAAACAGACACATGTAAGGAGCCAACAATACTGAGCCTTACCTAAACTCCCATTAGCAAATGCTGGTCTCAGAGCTCTGGCCAGCTCCAGCGAGAGCTGTCTGTAATAAAGGCTATCAGGACATGTGTTAGCAGATGACCCCACTGGCTCCGGCCAGAACTTGGAAGGCCGGGGGAAACCAATGAAGAATAAAGGCAGCGTGAAAAGGCACAGGATGGGTGCAGATATGATAGATGCTGTGAGAACGATGATGACAACCATGGGAAAGAAAATGATGTTGAGAAGGATGATGCCTCCGGTTGCACTGTAGCGCTGCTTCTTGTAGCTCCAGGACGCCACAATGAGACCAATAACAAAATACAGTTTGTTGACCAGCTGGTAGAACCGATCCCTTACAACACTAGCTATTAGCAGAAGGATTGGAACCCCCAGCTCCGAAACCACAGCATTGTGCTGTGTGGTGACCAGGACGATGTGCACAACAGCTATTTCCAACAGAGAATGTGTTGTGCTCTGCCAAACCTGAAAGACAATATTTGAACATTTGTTGACTAATGTCGTAAGATTTAACTTAATTACATTTTAGTTTTTGATTCCACGTCTAGTCTCATAACACTCTTATAAAAAGCATACTGGAGGATAAGTTTGAATGTAAGTGAGCAAGAGGTAGACAACGATATAAGTGGGAAGATAACATAAAGAGATGATTGAACAGTAGTGTTACAGAATGTACAATCAAGGCAAGAGACAGTGTTGAAGATCCATTGCAGCCAACCTTCATTATGGAGATGGCACCTGCTTGCTTCTAGTCTAAGATGTAGAGCAGTGGTTCTCAACCGGTGGGGAATTCCCCTAGGGGGGAATTTTAGGATTTCCAGGGGGGAATGAAGATTATTTCAAGATCGAGTTAATACAAGAACCGATTACTTGATATTGTTTTTCCCTCCATACTTTACGATTCTGTACTCTTCGCCCTTCTGATATTCGTCTTATAACATAAGTAGACCCACAAATCACAATTTATGTAGACGTTTAAACTTGTTCTAGTGTGTGTTATTAAAGTTAGCTTCCATTTTTACATATACTATGTAGGGTGGGGGGAGGGGGGAATTTATAAGAAGGAAATATGAAAGGGGAAGAATAACATCCTCAACATATGGTGAAGGGAAGCATGGGCCAAAAAAGGTTGAGAACCACTGATGTAGAGGAAAATATGCTTCTAGGGGTTAGTACTTAATATTCTAAGATGTTGAGGAAAATCCAAGACAGTATTTTTATCCTAGGATAATGCAGATGGACTGACTGTAGCTGTTTGAAGCTACACTTTGTATTCGTCTTGCATTGAGGGTGTCTGAGCATTCTGCATGAATGACAAGTGTTTTGAACCTCTGTTTGCTGTGTGAGTATACCAGGCTTTGTGTCCTGTGATCATAAACATTATGATAACTACTGCTGCCACTTTGCCTTGAGTCAGTCTATGCTCTGCCACTGAGTCTGTCTATGCTCTGCCACTGAGTCTACAAGAGCGAGCCAGCGTAGTGTGTGTAAAATCAGTAATATTTTATACACTCTAGAGTAGGAGAGTAACAACTATACACGACTGTAAGGTATTAATACAACCTAGAGTAGGAGAGTAACAACTATACACAACTGTAAGGTATTAATACAACCTAGAGTAGGAGAGTAACAACTATACAAGACTGTAAGGTATTAATACAACCTAGAGTAGGAGAGTAACAACTATACAAGACTGTAAGGTATTAATACAACCTAGAGTAGGAGAGTAGCAACTATACAAGACTGTAAGGTATTAATACAACCTAGAGTAGGAGAGTAACAACTATACAAGACTGTAAGGTATTAATACAACCTAGAGTAGGAGAGTAACAACTATACAAGACTGTAAGGTTATTAATACAACCTAGAGTAGGAGAGTAACAACTATACAAGACTGTAAGGTATTAATACAACCTAGAGTAGGAGAGTAACAACTATACAAGACTGTAAGGTATTAATACAACCTAGAGTAGGAGAGTAACAACTATACAAGACTGTAAGGTATTAATACAACCTAGAGTAGGAGAGTAACAACTATACAAGACTGTAAGGTATTAATACAACCTAGAGTAGGAGAGTAACAACTATACAAGACTGTAAGGTATTAATACAACCTAGAGTAGGAGAGTAACAACTATACAAGACTGTAAGGTATTAATACAACCTAGAGTAGGAGAGTAACAACTATACAAGACTGTAAGGTATTAATACAACCTAGAGTAGGAGAGTAACAACTATACAAGGACTGTAAGGTATTAATACAACCTAGAGTAGGAGAGTAACAACTATACAAGACTGTAAGGTATTAATACAACCTAGAGTAGGAGAGTAACAACTATACAAGACTGTAAGGTATTAATACAACCTAGAGTAGGAGAGTAACAACTATACAAGACTGTAAGGTATTAATACAACCTAGAGTAGGAGAGTAACCAACTATACAAGACTGTAAGGTATTAATACAACCTAGAGTAGGAGAGTAACAACTATACAAGACTGTAAGGTATTAATACAACCTAGAGTAGGAGAGTAACAACTATACAAGACTGTAAGGTATTAATACAACCTAGAGTAGGAGAGTAACAACTATACAAGACTGTAAGGTATTAATACAACCTAGAGTAGGAGAGTAACAACTATACAAGACTGTAAGGTATTAATACAACCTAGAGTAGGAGAGTAACAACTATACAAGACTGTAAGGTATTAATACAACCTAGAGTAGGAGAGTAACAACTATACAAGACTGTAAGGTATTAATACAACCTAGAGTAGGAGAGTAACAACTATACAAGACTGTAAGGTATTAATACAACCTAGAGTAGGAGAGTAACAACTATACAAGACTGTAAGGTATTAATACAACCTAGAGTAGGAGAGTAACAACTATACAAGACTGTAAGGTATTAATACAACCTAGAGTAGGAGAGTAACAACTATACAAGACTGTAAGGTATTAATAAAACCTAGAGTAGGAGAGTAACAACTATACAAGACTGTAAGGTATTAATACAACCTAGAGTAGGAGAGAAACAACTATACAAGACTGTAAGGTATTAATACAACCTAGAGTAGGAGAGTAACAACTATACAAGACTGTAAGGTATTAATACAACCTAGAGTAGGAGAGTAACAACTATACAAGACTGTAAGGTATTAATACAACCTAGAGTAGGAGAGTAACAACTATACAAGACTGTAAGGTATTAATACAACCTAGAGTAGGAGAGTAACAACTATACAAGACTGTAAGGTATTAATACAACCTAGAGTAGGAGAGTAACAACTATACAAGACTGTAAGGTATTAATACAACCTAGAGTAGGAGAGTAACAACTATACAAGACTGTAAGGTATTAATACAACCTAGAGTAGGAGAGTAACAACTATACAAGACTGTAAGGTATTAATACAACCTAGAGTAGGAGAGTAACAACTATACAAGACTGTAAGGTATTAATACAACCTAGAGTAGGAGAGTAACAACTATACAAGACTGTAAGGTATTAATACAACCTAGAGTAGGAGAGTAACAACTATACAAGACTGTAAGGTATTAATACAACCTAGAGTAGGAGAGTAACAACCTATACAAGACTGTAAGGTATTAATACAACCTAGAGTAGGAGAGTAACAACTATACAAGACTGTAAGGTATTAATACAACCTAGAGTAGGAGAGTAACAACTATACAAGACTGTAAGGTATTAATACAACCTAGAGTAGGAGAGTAACAACTATACAAGACTGTAAGGTATTAATACAACCTAGAGTAGGAGAGTAACAACTATACAAGACTGTAAGGTATTAATACAACCTAGAGTAGGAGAGTAACAACTATACAAGACTGTAAGGTATTAATACAACCTAGAGTAGGAGAGTAACAACTATACAAGACTGTAAGGTATTAATACAACCTAGAGTAGGAGACTGTGTCAGGTCTTAGATATGGCTGAGCTACCGTATGACAGTAGACGGTACTACCTACTTCTGTTAGCGCCAAATGTTGGGCTGCGCTTACCACACCCGACATCCCACATTGTGCCGACGGCTTCAGGTGGAGGAGCACAATTAGGAGGGTACAAGCCTTACCCTAGTGCAAGGAAATGCCATGCAGCACACATGACCCACACAGGCCATCACAACACATCTATGGAGCACACATGACCCACCCAGCCCATCACATCACATCCATGGAGCACACATGACCCACCCAGGCCATCACAACACATCCATGGAGCACACATGACCCACCCAAGCCATCACATCACATCCATGGAGCACACATGACCCACCCAAGCCATCACATCACAAGCTTGGAACACACATGACCCACCCAGGCCATCACATCCACAGAGCACACATGACCCACCCAGGCCATCACATCACATCCATGGAGCACACATGACCCACCCTGGCCATCACATCACATCCATGGAGCACACATGACCCACCCAGGCCATCACAACACATCCATGGAGCACACATGACCCACCCAAGCCATCACATCACATCCATGGAGCACACATGACCCACCCAAGCCATCACATCACATCCTTGGAACACACATGACCCACCCAGGCCATCACATCCATGGAGCACACATGACCCACCCAGGCCATCACATCACATCCATGGAACACACATGACCCACCCAGGCCATCACATCCACGGAGCACACATGACCCACCCTGGCCATCACATCACATCCATGGAACACACATGACCCACCCAGGCCATCACATCCACGGAGCACACATGACCCACCCAGGCCATCACATCCATGGAGCACACATGACCCACCCAGGCCATCACATCCATGGAGCATACATGACCCACCCAGGCCATCACATCACATCCATGGAGCACACATGACCCACCCAGGCCATCACATCACATCCATGGAGCACACATGACCCACCCAGGCCATCACATCACATCCATGGAGCACACATGACCCACCCAGGCCATCACATCCATGGAGCACACATGACCCACCCAGGCCTAATGCCAGCCTGTCTGTGTGTCCTTTGTTGCATCGTAACCTAGTTACATACTAATACATCTTACATCTCCAAGGATGTGAAGTCCAGTACCGTTCTAGCACACCCCTCTCTTTCTGAGCCTGGAGAGGGGAAGGAGAGCCATACAACAGTCCCCACGGAGATGGTATTTTAGAGCGGGATTTGGAGAAAAGTCTCTATATACCAACCTCCTTCTAGTAGACTTAAGTCCTTCTCATGGTTCAGGCGGCCTGTGGGTCAATGCATTGTACTTAAGAATCAAAACACACGGTCTTCCAGATGATTCACAAACAACAACAACAGAAAGACAACAATGTCCAAAGCACTTCAACCATCTGCCCTCACTAGGCAATGTCTCATTCTGTGTTAGAGTTGTCACAAGACCTCTGTGTTCGATGTCTTCTCTTGCCAACTTTATTAGAACCCATATGGAGGTCAGCATGGCCGAAAGGATAAGAACACTTGCTCCGAAAACTGTGGGTGTGCTGATACTGAGGTAGCAGGTTCAACCCCTACACCCGTTAGTTGACTAAACTGTTGAATTCTCATCCTTAGCTTGGAAACTTAAATTACAAATACCTCAGAAGTCAGAGTGGATTTGCCTGATGGCAAGGGACAGTGGCAATAAGGAAAGCTAATCCACATGCAAACATCAGTCCAGTGCACTAGAAGTAGTAGCGCCAATATGGACTAAGTTTGAGTTCAAATTGAACATACGTAAACAACAACAACAACAAAACAAGAACCTACAAACACAACTCACCCAGCGATAAGCTCTGACCACACCGAGAACAAAGAAGACACTTGTAGCAATGGGCATGCCTTTTGTGCAGGAGTCACTCATGACGTCTGCTTCAGCATGCGCCGGCATCACTTGTAACGACAGGTACACAACCATGACAAGGGGAGACACTGCCGGGATAAATGGGGATAGAAATTAAGGTCAACAATAGGATTTGTACCACAGAAAAAAAAATGAGATTAAAAGCAATACACTTCTTTGTGGAAACAGAAAGAGCTTGTGTTAAATTTGAATTTAATGTGGGGGTGACAGATGTTCCACATTTTATTGTTTCAGCTCAACTATTATGAATTTATTCACTTTGTATGGTACATAACTCTGCAGCATGCACCTGACGAGATGCAGCGAAATATGCCAGGCAATAAATCGTGCAACATATTGTTTGGGGCTTCTGTGCTTAAACTTCTTTGTATTATTCTTATTCTCTTTTCTTGTTTACCTCAAAGTATTAGGTTCTGAACAGTTCTTAAATAAGCTCTAGAGGCACAGCTCTAGACCTTGCATGCAACGCTAACTCTAACCACAATAGCACTGAAGAACCCCAAATGTCAGGATCTGCTGTGAGGTTCAAACTTGGGGCTGAAGTGGCTTACATCTAGCTTGAGAAGTTCCAGGAACAAGTCCTGCTGTGGGGTTCAAACTTGGGGCTGAAGTGGCTTACATCTGGCTCAAGAAGTTCTAGAAACAAGTCCTGCCATGGGCAATTATTTTTCCAAAACCTGGTAGTCTCCGTAGCAAAGTGGTTACGACGCCCTGAAAGTTATGGGTTTGATTCTAGTCTACGTCTCTTGGTTCACAGGTACAATTGTCTCGAAGTCTCCAGGGGATCGTTGCTGGAGCCACGGAGTCCATACTTTGTTAGATACTTATGGCAGGCCACCCTGCGGAAAGAAACCCAGGTCATATGGGATCAAACCCAGTGCAATGAAGTCGATATTCTTGCCTTTTAAACACCTTTTCACAAAACCAAGAATAGTGGATCAAGCTGACAAATCTTCTCAGATAAGGTTGAAAACAGGAGAGCATCCAATTTGCTACACAGAGGTTAGCAAGCATGAGACACTGAGTCCCTCTGGAAATATTCTCATCTTTTCCCTCACTGGATTCAAACTCAACACTTCTTGAGTTAGAGATGGAGGCTGTACCTGTAAGCTTTCTGCCACTGGATTATAAGTCACACTAGCTTGGACAGCTGCAGTAATGCAATAGCTAACATGCTTGCCTGCTGCTTGTTTTCAAACCCCGAAAAAGGCTTTCGGGTTTCCCCATCCTAAAATGGGTACTTGGATATACCTTGGGAAGTAAAGGCAGCTGACGCATAATGACAAGACAACTCGTCGAGTATCAACTGGTCTATACAAAGATGGGGCTGGCATCGTGTAGCCAACAGCCTGACGGTGTATAACAGTGTCCTTTACATACTTCAACACCAGCTTGAGGTTGTTGCACACCTACGCTCCTCCACTGGGACAGTTGGGTTGAGTGTGTAACTATGTCCTTTACATACTTCAACACCAGCTTGAGGTTGTTGCACACCTACGCTCCTCCACTGGGACAGTTGGGTTGAGTGTGTAACTTGTCCTTTATATACTTCAACACCAGCTTCAGGTTGTGACACACCTACGCCTCCACTGGGACAGTTGGGTTGAGTTGAATCAAGAACCGATATCACAGCACTCGGAACATTCCCATACGTGCTCCTCCTCATCTGCAACAGTCAGCAAAGAGTCCCAGTACCAGTGGTACCAACAGCACTCTGACCATATGTCCATATGGCCTCTTCTCAAAGCCCTGAGTGTCAGCCAGATCCCCCAGCCACTCTCCATAGAACCCTTCTCTTTAAGCCATAATGATCCACCCCTCCTCCGCATCACACACACACAATTCCAAAGGGCCCCGACCACATCATGCACCAATACCCCACCAAAAGGTGCAGACCCAGCCAGTCCACCCGCCCGCTCCCACACCAGCACAACCTGGGGAACAAATCCAACAGATGCTCTCTAACCCTGATTGCTGAATGGAGATAATAGGCATAAAAAGAGACTCAAACAATGAGATTATGAAATTTCTTACCCCAATTAACAATGATCCGTCTAAGGATCCCCAGGATGAGAAGCCTTCTCTTTCCCTGGCGGAAGCTGACCACATTGTCCGTGCTGTGAGGGTACAAAAGGTTCTTCACCAACCCAAAGAAAACAAAGACACTCTGGAAGTCCCTCAGCAGCTTCTCAACAACACAGAACCCAATGATGACATAGCCAAGGTAATCAACAACATGCGAGGAAATGCTGCGGATGTGGTAGGCTGTAACTGTGGCAGCTACAGCCGCGGCAGCGGTCATCACCCCGTGGTAGTACACTGTTGACCAGCACCAGGACCACATGAAGCCGGGGATTCTGGGATGTGGTGTGGACATGATGGAGGGCACCTTGGGTTTAGTAGACGTGATTCTGGTTTCTTTGTTTTTGTGGCAAGCTTCCCAAATCTGCGGGATACAAAAGACAAACAGTTAGTGGTTAATGCAGAATTGGTAGTGTAGTGGCTTAAGAAAAATCACAACAGAAATTAGATTCCTGAGAAGAATACTCAATGTATCAAGAAGAGAGAAAATCAGAAATGAAGAAATCAGGACTAAAGTTGGGGTTATAGCAGCACTAGATTTTTATCAGAAAACAGCAGGTTAAATGGTTTAGTCTTATAACTAGATTACCAACTGACAGTATACCTCAACAAGCAATGATGTACAGACCAGATGGAAGCAGAGGAAGAGGCTAGCCGCGTAAACAATTAATAAACAGAATTACAGAGTCGGGGAATCTCGATATATGAAGCCCATAAGTGGGCACTCACCTGCTGTTTATGCTTCACCTCAACACCGCAAGGTACAAGAGGAACCTGATGAGATGAGATGAGATGAGATGAGATGAGATGAGATGAGATGAGTGGTTTGGCACTTGCCTGTCGACCCACTGGTCATGGGTTCGATTTGTACTGGGCAAATTCCGATTTGTGTAAACTGACCAGGGCTTGCAGGTCGACCCAGCTAAAACTGTCCATAGTTAAGTTTATTTTAAAGGCAGGAACTAGCTGGTCACCCTAGAAGCAATAATAGCGGCATTCCGTTGGTTAGAGGAGACTACTGCAACACACTGCATTCATTACGGATTCAAAGAGTATGCTTAGTAAGGTGGAGAAAGGAATGTTTCGTGTGGAATGGCTATTGTCGCTTCAGAGGTCACAGATTGTGAGAATTGTATGGATATTTTGCCCTTGCCATGCTGGTGTACAGGGGAATGAACAGGCTGAGGCTACCACCTCTTGGTGGTAGATTGGACAAGGAGGAGGTGGTCGTGTGCTTGTGGGACCAGGTGGAGAAGGCAGAGGAACAGATTGAGAACCTGTATGTGGAAAGAATGAGATTGTGGGGGATCAGGAGGGGTTCTGGAAGAATCTCAAAACTGAGAGGGAAGACCAGGAGAATTTTAAATCAGATAGCAGTGAGAACAATTAGTAGTATGACTCTTCACTGGCTGTTGAACAAGGGGACCAGGAGAACTTTAAATCAGATAGCAGTGAGAACAATTAGTAGTATGACTCTTCACTGGCTGTTGAACGAGGGGACGGAGCACATATGGGAATGTCTTGAGTGCAGTGATGTCGGTTCTTAGCTCAACTCAACGCAACCCAGCATAAAATGGGTACCAAGAGTGTCTTTGGAAGTAAAAGTGATCGGCGAGATACTGGCCATACCAAACACCGAATGTTGATTGGTCTATACAAACACATGTTTAGCACCATACAGCCCATGTGCATTAAGGCTAGTAAGAGGATCCTTTACATTTTACTTTACAGAATCGTCATCGAAGTACTCCACTCCGGGCGAACCTATAGAGGCTCCGTCTCCCCACAAAATGTTGCTGAAAGTTGATTCTCATCGTTGCAGTAACACTCTGGACACTACACTTCATCTACAATCAATGATTCTTGTTTCTTCTGTTACCGTTTTTATGATAAAATAATACTAGACTTATGACAGTAACAACACACGAATGAACAAATTATACTTAACTTATGAAACCAACAACACATGAATGAAAAAATGATACTTAACTTACGAAACTAACACATGAATGAACAAATGATACGTAACTTATGAAACTAACACATGAATGAACAAATGATACTTAACTTATGAAACTAACAACACATGAATGAACAAATGATACTTAACTTATGAAACTAACAACACATGAATGAACAAATGATACTTAACTTATGAAACTAACAACACATGAATGAACAAATGATACTTAACTTATGAAACTAACAAGACATGAATGAACAAATGATACTTAACTTATGAAACTAACAACACATGAATGAACAAATGATACTTAACTTATGAAACTAACAACACATGAATGAACAAATGATACTTAACTTATGAAACTAACAACACATGAATGAACAAATGATACTTAACTTATGAAACTAACAAGACATGAATGAACAAATGATACTTAACTTATGAAACTAACAAGACATGAATGAACAAATGATACTTAACTTATGAAACTAACACATGAATGAACAAATGATACTTAACTTATGAAACTAACACATGAATGAACAAATGATACTTAACTTATGAAACTAACACATGAATGAACAAATGATACTTAACTTATGAAACTAACAACACATGAATGAACAAATGATACTTAACTTATGAAACTAACAACACATGAATGAACAAATGATACTTAACTTATGAACTAACAACACATGAATGAACAAATGATACTTAACTTATGAAACTAACAACACATGAATGAACAAATGATACTTAACTTATGAAACTAACAACACATGAATGAACAAATGATACTTAACTTATGAAACTAACAACACATGAATGAACAAATGATACTTAACTTATGAAACTAACAAGACATGAATGAACAAATGATACTTAACTTATGAAACTAACAACACATGAATGAACAAATGATACTTAACTTATGAAACTAACAACACATGAATGAACAAATGATACTTAACTTATGAAACCAACAAGACATGAATGAACAAATGATACTTATGAAACCAACAAGACATGAATGAACAAACAATACTAGACTTATGAAACCAACAAGACATGAATGAACAAACAATACTAGACTTATAAAAGTAACAACACATGAATTAACAAACAATACTAGACTTATGAAACCAACAAGACATGAATGAACAAACAATACTAGACTTATGAAAGTAACAACACATGAATGAACAAACAATACTAGACTTATGAAACCAACAACACATGAATGAACAAACAATACTAGACTTATGAAAGTAACAACACATGAATGAACAAACAATACTAGACTTATGAAAGTAACAATACATGAATGAACAAACAATACTAGACTTATGAAAACCAACAAGACATGAATGAACAAACAATACTAGACTATGAAACCAACAAGACATGAATGAACAAACAATACTAGACTTATGAAACCAACAACACATGAATGAACAAACAATACTAGACTTATGAAAGTAACAACACATGAATGAACAAACAATACTAGACTTATGAAAGTAACAATACATGAATGAACAAACAATACTAGACTTATGAAACCAACAAGACATGAATGAACAAACAATACTAGACTTATGAAACCAACAAGACATGAATGAACAAACAATACTAGACTTATGAAACCAACAACACATGAATGAACAAACAATACTAGACTTATGAAACCAACAAGACATGAATGAACAAACAATACTAGACTTATGAAACCAACAACACATGAATGAACAAACAATACTAGACTTACGAAAGTAACAACACATGAATGAACAAACAATACTAGACTTATGAAAGTAACAATACATGAATGAACAAACAATACTAGACTCATGAAAGTAACAACATGAACACTACCTGACTGCCGAGGCCTCCCAGATCACAGCTCAACAGGTACCCTGCACCAGCAGCAAGAACCATGCTGCTGAAACATGAGCTTAGGAAGTAGCATCCAAGGAAGAGGGCAGCTGACAGCATCACGTTCACCAGCAACCTGTGGAGATGCAACAAGAATACCTGTGGAGATGCAACAAGAATAGCAGTGGAGATACAACAAGAATACCAGTGAAGATACAAGAATACCAGTGAAGATACAAGAATACCAGTGCTGATAAAACAAGAATACCAGTGGTGATAAAACAAGAATACCAGTGGTGATAAAACAAGAATGCCAGTGAACAGCAAGAATACCTGTCGAGATAAACAAGAATACCAGTGGAGATACAACAAGAATACCTGTGGAGATACAACAAGAATACCATTTAAGAGCAAGAATACCTGTGGAGATAAACAAGAATACCTCTGAAGATGCAACAAGAATACCTGTGGAGATACAAGAAGAATACCAGTGAAGATGCAACAAGAATACCAATTGATATTCAACAAGAATACCAGTGAAGATGCAACAACAATACCAGTGAAAATGCAACAAAAATACCTATGGAGAAGCAACACAAACACCAGTGGTGCTATAACAAGAATATCTGCGGAGATACAGTAAGAATACCTGTGAAGATACAAGAATATAGTGGAGATACAAGAATACCAACTGATATTCAACAAGAATACCAGTGAAGATGCAACAAGAACACCAGTGGAGATGCAACAAGAATACCACTGAAGATACAACAAGAATACCAGTGGAGAGACAACTTTGCTTAGGTCAGTAAGGATAAGAGAGATTGCTCTAAAACTTCCTGTGTGCTCATGGTGAGGTAACGGGTTTAACCCCTACACCGGTCAGTTGAACTAAAATGTTGACTTTTTGTCCTTGACTTGGAGATGTAAATTACAAATACCTCTGAAGTTGGAGTGGGTTCGGGTTCACCTGATGGCAAGGGACACTAGCAATTTTTTTTTTTTTTTTGCATATCCTTTTTACAGAACATTGCAGTCAACACCAGTAATTTGTCATCTGCTGTTGATGTCTTGGCAAGTTTTACGTTCAGTAGTTTGACACTAGTAATAGGGAAAGCTAATCCACATGCAAAAACCAGTCCAGTTTACTAGAGGTAGTAACTTGTGTATGAACTACACTTGAGTTCAAAGAGAGAACGCAAAAAGAAAAGATTGATTAACTAGAAACAATGTCATTGCACTGGGGACACAAACATATCAGCTCTATCTCTTCCAACAGATGCTGGAGTCTTAGAATGATGATTATCCCCACAGTGCAGTGATTATAAATACACCTATGTTGTCTCTCAACTATGATCACGTATGCTACCGCCATAAGTGTTGGCAAACTTAGGTGAGTTGTTTTGTTATTTAAACCAGGTGATATGAGCTGTTTGTTTTTCAACCCTCTCAATCTGAGCTGTTTTTAACCCAGTTGATCTGAGCTGTTTATTTTTTAACCCAGTTGATCTGAGCAACTTGTTATTTAACCCTTTCAATCTGAGCTGTTTTTAACCCATTGATCTGAGCTGCTTTTTTACCTAGTTGATGTAAGCTGTTTGTTTTTTAACCCAGTTGATCTGAGTTGTTTGTTATTTAACCCTCACAATCTGAGCTGTTTGTTTTTTTAAACCTCTTCGATTTCAGAAGTGTATATTTCAACCATGTTGATTTAAGCTGTTTGTTTTTTTAAACCTCTTCGATTTCAGAAGTGTATATTTCAACCATGTTGATTTAAGCTGTTTGTTTTTTTACCCCATCAATTTAAGCTGTTCACTCCTGCCTTCTTCATGTCAACTGCTCTGTTGTGCACAGCCAGCAATTAATGAATGTCAGTAATTTATCAGTAATTATACGATGGATCTGGCAACAACTAAATGAACATTTTACACACCTTAGACACATAATAGGAACCAGGCAAAGACTTCACACTCTAAACTCGCAGAGAACTCTTCAGCTGCACATTGGTAGCACGCCTATAGAAAGTGTAACCGAGCACAAGGCACTGGGTCTTACCATAGATCAAAATCTATAATTTAATTCCCATGTTCATGCTCTAGTTAAACAAATAGCCAAAAAAGTATACCAACTTGCCAAAATTTAAAATTTCCTCGACGAAAACACAAGAAAGATATTCTATACTTCCCACATACAAACACATATTGATTATTGCTCCACAATCTGGGATGGATGTTCCATATCAATAATAAAATGCCTTTATTCACTCCAGAAAAGGGCGATGCGTTTAATCAGTGGTGATAAGCTTACAGATAATTCTAACCTACATGAACGTCGTCAGTTACTACCACTCCACAAATGCCTACTTTTTAATAAGGCTAAACTAATTCACAAAATCCTATTTCAAAATGCTCCAAGCTACCTTTGGCCATTGTTTAAATATAACGCCAGACATAGCGAACAACTAAATATACTTCATGTCCCTAAACCTAGGATAGACTTATATAAAACAAGCTTAGCATACTCTGCCACTCAGTTGTGGAACAATCTTCCACAAGAAATCTAAGACACCACCAGTCATTATAAATACAGTCGCAACCTGTTTGAACATTACCTCAGTACAGACTACATGCCTCCCTAAAAGTAATAATGGTAAATTATCTCAAACGACAACTAGTTAACCGTTTACAGGGCAGAACGGCCATTTGCAGCTGATGCCTTTAACGAGCAAATCGGACCGATTCCGTCCAATACTATTATGCATTGTAAAAACGTGATTTCTCGGCCTTACGATACTTCCGACGGCTACTTTCGCTTTCGCTGATAGCTTGACAACATGGCCGCCATTTGTAAGCGCCGACTATGAATTTGAACGGACATTTTTTTAATAGTTTTCAGGATTTTTACGCTTAGTTTTTACGCTTAGTTTTTCAAAACGGATTTCTGCGATTCTTCAAGTGATAGCCGAGATTTCGCTATTTTCAATTTAAGTGACATTAAAGGGCACGAAGTTGACTATTAATCGGAACTAGATATCAGTCACAAAGTGCTACTTTGCATTAGCAGTCTGAGTCGGACTTTAAAGAAAGTGATTATAATTCTGAAAATGTGTTTGTAAATTGCTGTATAGATGACGGAAAATCACAAACAACATGCTGTATTTCGTAAATATTTGTGTTCATATATGGATTACCAACAACAATCACGTGAGTGACATATTCTGCATGCTTTTCCCTTCATTGTGTTGTTTATTTAACTAAAATCGGTTGACTAACACATTATTTATGATGTTTTTACTAACACAACCCTAAATTTTTCCGAACCTGAAAAAAATCTTGCCCGTTCAGGGCTAAAAAACGGAATATTGTTCATGCGTATAAATGCTTATTGTTCTTTTGTTGTCTAAGGATTAGCTTCATATGTGATGTTGAACGAAATAATGTATGAGAGGAATTAGAGAATAAAGGCAGAATGTCAGAGAGGCCTGCGTGCACAATTCTTAACACTTTGAAAATAAAGATTGTTTGTTCATTCGTTGCCACATGGTGCTAGATCTACATTTTTATAGACCAATAAAAAAAAGTCTTAATAGACCAATCAGCACTCTTCTTCTTCTTTCATTCGCTTTAAATGTGCTCATGCTCAAGAGGATAATAATAATAATAATAATAATAATAAGTCTTTATTTTCAAAGAATAAGAATTGGGCACGCAGGCCCGTCTGACATTCTGCCCTTCTTCTCTATTTCTTCTCATACATTCTTTCATTCAACATCACTTATGAAGCAACTTTTGACAACAAAAGAACATTAAAACGCATGAAAAATAATCAATAACAAATGACTCACTGAGGCAGTGTTTAACATGGGCATTATAAATACCTAAGGAGGGTGTAACAGTGCCATACATAAGGGAATGTTTTTTGGCTAGTTGTCGTTTGAGATAAGTTACCATTATTGTCTTTTTTGTGTTGTTTGTTATGGGGGCATGTAGTCTGTACTAAGGTAGTGTTCAAACAGGTTGCGAATGTATGTATCATGATTGGTGGTGTCTTTGATTTCTTGTGGAAGATTGTTCCACAACTGAGCGGCAGAGTATGCTAAGCTTGTTTTATATAAGTCTATCCTAGGTTTAGGGACATGAAGTATATTTAGTCGTTCGCTATGTCTAGAGATAGAGAGGGATAGAGAGGGGGAGATCCGAAGAGAATGGTTGCTGTCTCTGGAGCGGTCTCTGCTGGCAAAGATTAGTTTCATCTCCGTGCCAGGCATGCAGGAGTACAAGGAAATGAGCGGGCTGACAAGCTCGCAGGTGAGGCTACTGTGGAGAGCGGATGCGCCACGGACAGGCTGACATTCTGAATGCTCTACGAGAAGTAAGACTTTTGCGAGAACCAAGTAATGACTGTGAATCTACAACCATGACCAGACTGCGAGAACTGCAAATTAAAAGAGGGGTGGCCAAACAAGAACACTACGCAGGAAGCCAAAGAAGACTGATAAACCAACACAGAACTGGCATCGTTAGCCGCTACACGTTGCGGGATTTGCTGAGGAGGGGATCCGAGCACATATGGACTGAATGGTTTGATGTGCAATGAGGATGATCTGTCGACTAACTAACTAAGCTTGAAATATGTCTATAACTGCAATGTTGTCTCTTGTCCAGCATTAGCATTCATACAAAAGAAAAGGCTGCATACAATTTTTCACTAAGTGGATTTTTGTACTTGCTAATCTACGTTTCCTCAGCCTAACTGAGAACAATAAGCTATCTTTAGACGCATGTTGAGTTGAGGTGAGTTGAGCTAAGAACCGATATCACCGCACTCAGGACATTCCCATACGTGATCCGTCCCCTCATTCAACAGTCAGCTAAGAGCCATACCACCAATCGTTCCCTACCGCTATTTGATTGAAAGTTCTCCTGGTCTTCCCTCTCAGTTTTGAGATTCTTCCAGAATCCCTGCCGATCCCCCACAATCTCATTCTTTCCACATAAGGGTTCTCATTCTGTTCCCCCCACCTTCTCCACCTGGTCCCACAGGCACTCGACCACCTCTCCCTTGTCCATAGGTAATCTACCACCAAGAGGTGCATTCCCTACCAGCCTATCAGCCTGTTCCTTCCCCCACACTCCTGCATGGCCAGTGCAAAAATTCCATATAATTCTCCCAATCTGTGACCTCCATAGTTATTCCACACGAAACATTCCTTTCTCTGCCTTACTAAGCATACTCCTTGAATCTATAATGAATGCAATGTGTGTTGTAGTGGTCTCCTCCAACCACAGAATGCTACTGTTACTGCTTCCACCTCCATTCTCATGCTGTCCAGAACAGCCTGGAGAAGACTTCTCCCAGTGTTCAAACACTCACAAGCACATATCATTCAGTGAGTGAATCACCAAACCACAAGAAGTAGACAGTGAAATTTACTAGAACACTGTCGCAAGTAACAAGATAGACGGTGCAACCAAAGCCTTCGACAGCACAAAACAACACACTCACAACAATATTACTACATGAAAAACACTACATGAAAATATAAATATAATATAAAAGTTGCTTATCATGTCATCAAGACAAAGAACGAAACATCAGAAACAGAAGACATCAAGTCCTAGATGGAACAGGAAGCAACAGAAGAAGTAGAAGAGGCAAATGAAAATAAAATCAACAGTGACCAAGAATGGACGGTGGCCAGGAGAAGAGATTACTCTCAACCAAGATCAAGTATCAAGTCATCCATGATATAAATACCAGAGAAGACCAAGAAGATTCAAACACAGACCAAGATGGGGAAATAGATGGAACCTCAGGGGGACGACAACTGGTAAAACACTCCCTGAAGGTAAACAAAATACCATGAGATGGGGTGGGAACACAATTACACCAGGTTTTACAAGTGTGCGACTCTGACCAGACATGTGAAACCACACAAGGATGAAACGAAACACAACTAGAACCAATCAGAATCCATGGAAGTGAAAATATCGCAGCCCCTATCTACATAAGCAGAGAAAGGAACACCATGCAAGCCCCAATTATAATCAATCAAAAATATTACCAACATCTGTATCCATGTTGTGGACTGGACATGTGTTTCATGGAAGCAGCGTGTATGATTCCAACAAAGCGGCTGAACTGGAAATGTGGTTAATGGGAGTCAAGGGGCTTTAGGTCAATAACGCCATCAAGCCTTCAAATTCTATGGTATATTTGTAGGCAGATGGAATCATTAAATTCTATCATTCAGTGATACACATTCACCCATCCATTCAGGCAACTTGTTAATACAATGCTCATGTACTCTTTCTTCAACCATAACTCAACTCTCGGCCAAACTCCCTAACTTTGTAAGTCTTGTAAAGTTGTATGACAATGACTTCTTCTTCTTCTTCTTTTCTTCTTCTTCAATGCATGGTACACAGCATCCATTGTAGTGCATGGGTGTTCACTTTCTATTCCCACTGCCAATTGGGTCAACATCTTATGATTTCAACAGTTGAGGTTTCTTTTCTAGATTCCTCCTCCCATAGGCAGATTGCCTTCCTGAGTTTGTGGATTTTTCTTGCCCACATTTCTCTTTCGAGCTTTGCTGTCCTAGTCTTTGTTCTTACAAGAACTTCCACAATGCAGTGGTGGACTGGAATTTGGTGTATCCTTCACGTAGATGGATTTCCATCCAGGGTTTATGAGCTTCATTCTGTTTGCACCCTTATTTTGTCCTATCAAGCATAGACTTTGGCCAGGGAGAACAGATGTGAATTCATTAATCCTACCTGTGGATGGAGGCGGCCGGAGAACCACCCAGCAGAAACACATGGCACTGCTCCAGGATCCAGAGAATCAAGACCTCGCCTGGGGGTAGCACACCCAGAAACCACAGCAGAGGAAGCAGCACAAACACAATGTGCAGCACCAGGTTGGCCACGTGGAAATCTGTGACGTACCTGTAGGGAGATGGAATCATCAAATTATATGATATATTTGTAGGGAGATGGAATCATCAAATTCGGTGATATATTTGTAGGGAGATGGAATCATCAAATTATATGATATATTTGTAGGGATGTGTATGCAAAAGACTGCAGTAATGTTATACAAAACATTTTTATATTAAAATTTGTGGCACACTTCAATCTCTCCTCTTTCAGCAGACATCTTATAATGTTTTATCACACAACACGGTCACATACTCATATGTACCAATTCGCAATATATCTCATAAAGTTTTATCACACTGCATGATCACATACCCACAGCTACCAACTTCTACATCACACATCACAAACCCACACTTACCAACTGCTATATCACATGTCACAATCACACACCCACACTTACCAATTCGTTATATCACATCTCACAATCACACACCCAAACTTACCAATTTGTTATATCACACATCACGATCACACACCCACATTTACCAATTCGTTATATCACACATCACGATCACATACCCACACTTACCAATTTGTTATATCACACATCACGATCACATACCCACACTTACCAATTTGTTATATCACACATCACGATCACATACCCACACTTACCAATTCGTTATATCACACGTCATGATCACATACCCACACTTACCAATTCGTTATATCACACGTCACGATCACATATCCACACTTACCAATTCGCTATATGGATACTGTAACACACTAACGTGTACAGAGGACGAGTCAAAGGCTGTAGCTCATACGTGTCCATGGTTCGATATACAGCGGGCTCCGGCGGCGCGGCCGCAGTCAGGGAGTACTGCGCCACACAAATGGTGAACCAGCCGAGTATAAACACAACCGTAGTGGCCGCATAGTTGTGAGAAAACAGGTGGTTGAGGGAGTTAGGCAGCAAGTACCAGTAGCCCAGCCCACACACTGCACCTGCAAATATAAAAGTAACAATCGTCCAATGGTCTTTGGGGTCTGAAGTTTTCATTCATTCGTTTGTTCGTTCGTTCGCTCGGTCACTCGCTCAGTCAGTCGGTCAGTCGCATGTCCTTTGCAGAACCTCACTCCCATAACAACCTTCCGGAAAACTTCTATTAGCATCTTCATTGTCAGGCAACCCAAGCCAGTTTGGAAAATTCAAGGCTATCGGATGCGAAGAGGTTTTCAGCATGTCTGTAAGATCCACAAACGAGAATACCCATGACGTGTTTCTAATTGGATAAATGTGAAACTAGCGCACGGAAATCGCAAACACAACTTTAACATGGGTTCAAAAGGTTAATCTTCCATTCATGGTTGTGTCTGGTTGTGACTTTCTTTCTCGAAAAATATTTCAATTGTTCCGCATACGGTAAGGACGTTTATAGTGTGGCTTGTTTATTATCGAAGGTATGGTACTTTATCCTGCATTTTTGAACTGCGTGCCCATTTTTACATATAACTGTTAGCTTTCAACAAGGTCCGTTATGCTAGCGGTGTAAAATTATTATTTTTGTGTGATCATGTTGGGTACTTTTTATGATCAGGAAATTCATATCTATTATGTTTTCTGTCATGGCTGTTGTGGTTTCTTGGCAAGTTTTACAGAAGGTAGTTTGCCGTTGCTTTCCTTCTTGGCAGTGACTGTACTGGTCGGTGGCCATAGCCATTATCTCTACTGATGAGATCATCTGCCTATTGCTTGCAGAATGTAGACCATAACCAACAACAATCTGTGGACTGCTCTCACACTCCATCCACCACCTGCTCCATGGCTTCACATAACCCTGATGGTGGGGCTAAGCGGATACTTCACCTTGCCCATGGGTATCCCATAGACTAACATGACATGACTGAAAGAAGCCGTCTGTCATCATTGTCAGTTATAAAATCATCATCATCCAGTGCCCTGCCAGCTGGCATTCATGTCTTTCCATAGATCAAGATTCTTGGTGTTCTGGATCAACTCTGCTGATGATATTCCTCCATGCCACCGTCTCAGTCCATCCAGCATCATTTCTTTTAGTCTGCCTCTGCCTATCTTCCCCTTAATCTTTCCAGCTGTCATGTTCTCCAATGCCTCTCTTCTCATCACATGACCAAAGACAGCTGTTTGTCTCTTTCTTATTGTTGTATACAATGTTCTAGTTTCATTAGCCTCTTTCAGACAATCATTGTTACTCTGGCAGTTCAAGGAATTCACTTATTATTTAACACCATCAATTTGAGTGGTTTCTTTTTAACCCCATCATTTTAAGTTCTTCACTACTGTCTTCTTCATTTCAATTGTTCTGTTCTGGACAGCCAGCAATTAATGAATGTTTGTAATTTATTAGTAATTATATAATGGATCTGGTAAATAGTAAACAACCGTTTTACACACCTTGGGCACACAGTATATGGTGCTACACCCACAGTTTGATAGAGCAATCGACATTCAGTGGGTTACCCACACCTGAAATAGGTACAAGGAAATGTATTGGGAAATAAAGGCAGCCCACGCCATAGTGATCATACCACTCACCAAATGCTGTTTGGTCTATACAAATATGGATCTGGCATCATATGCATCATCCAGGGGGCTGAGTGGTCTCAAGGTATGGTGTCCGCCTCGAGTGCTGGAGGTCCTGGGTTCAAGCCCCTGTGAGAGCCGGGATTTTTTACATGGACTTCTAGTTATAAAATGTCCCCTGGTCTCTAGGTAGTGAGATTGGACGTCAGTGTGTATTGTTGCACGCATAAACAATCCCAGACAGTTGGAAATCGAAAAAGAGTAGCCTAACGGTGCTGCCCGGGCAAAATTTCGAACTAAAAATCTACCCAAAGTATTTCAGGATCCTCGCCAGTGCTACGGATTTCAAGCACTGAGCTGAGATTCTCCATATTCAGGCTTGAGGAGTAGAACGGAGCACTAATGGGTTACACCCATGTGCCATGATGTTGATCCATCGACTAAACTAAACTATGCATCATCCAATGAGCTTTAAGGCATGTGAAAGGATTGTTTACCTACCTTTTCAGAATAATTAAGATTTGGGTGAACAAACAAGACACACGTGATTACCTGAGACCAAGGCATGCATTGCTATGTTGACTTTAAATCTTTTCGCCGGGATGACGAAAAGCGAAAGTCTCCGCGCCACAACATGACACAAACTCTACTTCATCTTCTTCTGCAAGAGAGTTCTTTTTCCTGATAATGCCGGCATGCAGGTTCTCTTTCTCTTTCATCTCCACGATGGTGGTTATCGTCTGAACGATAACCACGAAGATAACAATGCAGGCTCCGTAGAGACAACTGTACAACATGAGAACACTAGAGATCTGCTCGTCCGTGTACACAAGCTCCAGAACCGAGGGTGAATATACACCCCAGGAGGAAGGGAATCAGCCACAGCAGAACCTAAACATGGATTACATCAAAATATATGTGTGCATTTCTCGACCAGTGAAAACATGATCAAGGAATAAATGAACTAGTAATTTTACTAACGGACAATTAATGTTGGCATTATATTTTTTTTGTTGCACTCACTCAATTTGAGCTCAAGTGTAGTCCACACACACTCCTTCTTGTAGCACTGACTGAATTGTGCGTGTGGATTAGATTTACCTATTAACAGTGTCCCTCACCATCAGGCGAACCAATGCCAACTTCAGAGGTAGTTGGCATTCTGGCAGTGGCCTTATGTATGCTTGTGTGTGCATGTTGCTGCTTTTGTCAGGACTGCTGTCTGTTCCACTTTTCACTAGGGACAGTGGCAAGTATTGTGTGTGATATTCACTGGCACAGGAATGGTGCATTATGGGGTGATCCTTTGCTGTGAAGTTGGAACATCGACTACCTAACTAACTCAAATACACTGAGGTGTTCTTTTTAAAGACCTGGATAGAATGGTGCGACAGGGAGTTACCAGAGGATCCGGCCAACACTCAGTGCGCTGAGGAAAGACCACACGGGCATATATTCAGATTGCAACTGGTACTATTAGTATTGGGACTCTTTGCTGGTTGTTGAAGATGAGGACAGAGTGCGTATGGGAAAACCCCGAAGTGGTATGATGTCGGATCTTGACCCAGCTCAACACTCCTGTAAAGGTGAAGGTATCTGACTAGGAGATACTGTGAGAGGAGTGGGTATGAAACGCAAAGCCCTGACACCATGGTATGAAGAATCCAGTTCCTATCTTTAGCTCTGTATCTGCTATGGGATACTTTTACCATTACATGATCAGAACTGTTTATCATCACCATCATCACGTGCCCCTCAATAAACATTGGCAATCATGGTTTGTCATTTCACACAACCACCAGCCTCAAATTAGATCTATATGCTTGTTCCATTTATGCGATGTGGTCAAGCTATCCAAGTACTTATCTCATGTCTTCCTTTGCCTATTTTCCCATCAAGTTTGCCAGTTGTCATCTTTGTATTTGACCTTTGCTTGGTTAATATAATTTTGTTTAATTTATAAAGGCTATCATCACCAACCAGTATAGTCACTGCCAAGAAGGAATGCAATGGCAGACGACCTTATTTACAGATATTTAGAAAACTGAAGCAGACAAAGAAATGTAAAAGGTAATATCTTCTTCAACCCTTCTTCTTCTTATAGACAATGCCACAGAGCATTGGTTATCATGTCTGTCCACAGCCTTCTGTCTTGTGTACTGCCAATCATTACTGATACCAACATTCCTCCATGCCATGGCGTCTACCTGTATAGCACTATCTTTCTTGGTCTTCCCCTGCCTCTACTCCCCTCCAACTTTTTCCTTGTAACGACATACTCCAGCTTTCTCCTTCTCATACACACCCAAAGAATGTGGAGTGTCTTCTCCTGATGCGAGTAACCAGTGAGTGAACTTCTTTCAAGATATCATCATTGTTCTTTCTATCCGTCCATGGTGGTCTTATCATTCTCAGTGGGCTCGTTTGATGGCGAGGGAAACTGATAATAGGGAAAGCTAACCCACACAAACATGAAAATCAGTCCAGTGTGACTACGCTTGAGTTCAAAAAATCTGGCTTGACTACATGGCATAATAAGGCAAGAAAACAGACCTGATCCAAACATACGGTTATCCTTCTTCTTCTGCTGCTTCATCTGGAGAGGATTTTCGGACATGATTGCGTTGTGCCTGTTTACAGTAGAGGTGCGTTTTTGCGCCGTTAGGCCGACACATCCGACTTCTGAGGGCATTGTTGACCGGGTTAACCTTCCCGGTTTTTTTTTAGAACGTTTGACTCTCACTGTTGTGGTGTTATCCCCCATCCCAGCTGGTGCATATAGAACAGCCTAAGACATCCCAGTCAGCCCTCAAGGGAAGGCAGGGGCAGACCATGGGCATTCCCCACCATCCAAGGAGGCTTCCATAATTGCCGAGCCGACACACAGCGCTCTGGTACTGGGCTTACCCAAGGAATCGTGACATCCTGCACATGGCCGCTTAGCCTCACTTCCATATATTGGGCCTTCCGTTCATCACAGGCTGTTCCTCCAGAAGCCAGAAGAATGCAGTCTGCAGATGACATCCACACAGTGAGCTTTCGATTCGGACTTTCCACATAATGGATTTGCTATCCAAGCAATATTCCATTTCATGCCACTAGAACACTTTTTCCACCTTTGATGACGCCCACACAATGAATGACCTTTTGATTCAGACTTTCCACGTAATGGATTTGCTAGCCAAGTAATATTCCATTTCATGCCCCTGGGACGCTTTTGCTACCAACATACCTGTGGTATGAAGTGTGGCAGTCTAAGTACTTCTTCATGCAACTGTAGACGTCAACCTGAATGTAGTCAGTTATCCTATTATGAGATGGTTATTATGACTGTCACACTTATCAGCATAGCACAAGATATTGATAAAGATGAATGATCAGTGACAAAACCAAAATGATACCTGCCACGTAGCATTTGAGGCAAGAGTCAATGATTTAGTATTGGATAAGAAAATAGTGGCAGACAAATAAAGTAAGTCACCGTACAGCGCAAGAATACAATAGTTACTACATGACGTCACGGGGACTACATTACGTTACCATAGTAGAGAAGGTTTGACAACAGCAATGAAGAAAGGCGGACAGAAGAACAACATCTTGAAGACGGGTGGTCCTGATTGTAACACCGAAGTCAACAATAATAGCTAATTGGAAAAGTTATGGACACGTCAGGAAATAAGGGCACGATCTGAACAGCAAGGAACAATCAGGAATGAATGCAGGACGCAGAAGAAATGAGAAAAATTTAGCGCATCTTAACTGACCGAGAAATCAGCAATTAGAAGGTCATGGCGTCAATGTAACTCACATAAACGTAATGTTGGTAGCAAATGCGATGGCCCACAGGCAAGTTAATTGTCATTTGGTTATGAATTAGGATAATCTCGGAGTCGGCAGAGAAATAATATATTTCAATAATTGTTTATTATAATCTTGACCAATCCTCCCATCAACATGGGAATGGTCATATAATCATTTGTTATAATCTGTCCGACCGAGCAACACGATTAAAGTTTATTTGGACGTGGACTGCGAGCGTTTCTGCCATCAGTTTTGTTAACGTTTGGGTTTTGGCTCCTGTTGAACTGCTGCCATGTTTTGTGTGAACAACAAACGCGATTGAAAGAGAGGAATATTATTATAGACATTATAAGAGAACATCACAGCAATACGTACCTGGTTGGCATACACATAAGCTGGTGCACTGTACCCCAGCCTGAGTTTCAAGCCTCCCAACACGGTCTGGGGGCTGCGCTTCAACAGGAAGCTACGTTTATATCCATTGAGTAGAGGCACACCCATTCCCATGATCTGATTGGCTATCGTGGGGTTGCCAGGTGAAAGTAGAAGCCTCAAGCTACATGAATGTTCACCACAGTGTTTACATGGTAGGAAGTCTTCTTTTTTTTTTTGATGTCATGGTTTCAAATTGTAGAATATTCTGGGGAAGACAACAACGGAATAGCAACATTATGTTTTTCCTCTCTCAGTTGTTGCTTTCATCAGTCTGCTTGCAAGACCTTTCTTTCTCTCTCTCTTTCTCTCTCTCTCTCTCTCTCTCTCTCTCTCTCTCTCTCTCTCTCTCTCTCTCTCTCTCTCTCTCACACACTCACTTTCTCCCTCTCTCTCTCTTACACTTTCTCTCACTCTTGCTTTTTTGTATTTATATTTTCATTGTTTCTGGTTTGCATTTATATCGCAGACAGCAACAATTATCATCATGTGCCATACCAGCAGGCATAGGTCTTCATGTCTCTCCACAGATCTTAGTCCTTGGTGCTCTGGATCAACTCTGCTGATGATATTCTTCCATGTCACTGCCTCAGCCCACCCAGCATAATTTCTCTTGGCCTGCCCCTACTCCCACTAATCTTTCTAGACCTCACAATGTTCTCCAACACCCCTCTCCTGATTACATGATCAAAGAATGCTGTTTCTCTCTTTCTTACAGGTTTATATAATGTTATAGTTTCATTAGCCTGTTTGAGGCAATAGTTGTTCATTGCTCTGGCAACCCAAGGTATTCACAACATTCGCCTCAAGAAACACACCTCCTTTGCTAGAAATCAGCTTGGCCGAATGGATAAGGGTGCTTGTTGTTAAACTTCCAGTGTGATATCATAATGCCAACAGTACTATCAGGATATAACTGGTATAAAAGGCAACACAACATGTATCTTGCAGAGAAACAACAGAGCAATGAGAGATTTAATCTGTAATCAAACACACTACATGGCCTCAGTCTAGACAACCCCTCCTCCACCACACAGCAAGTAGTGATGCCTGGTTACCACCAAGTTACCCCCTCACTCACTCTCACAATTTTAGTAGGCACCGTCCAAAGATCCATCTCTCTCGCTTCCACACAACAATACAATATCAACAATTTACTCACATTCAAGAACTTACTTATAGGCAAATAAGAAAGAGCAAAGAAAGCAATCTCAGTTGACTGAAATGACTATACGGTATTCAAACGGAAAGCATTACAACGGAGAGAAAGCCAGGAGCTAGTCTACAACAAACAAACATCGAGCTTACCTCCCTGCTGCTATGGAATCGTTCTGCTTTGTTAAGGGCCTTGGTACGACACTTCCTGTTGTTTTCGAATTCATGAATCAGCAAATATACAAGGTTATTTAACATTCAGCATTTTGTATCTTTCTGTGATTAAAATAACTTCTACAAGTTTAATGTATTACTTTTTAATACTAAAACACATTCTTAATAGTACGAAAATTAATTTGCTGTTACCACTTTTTCATCATCGTCGCTGAACATGATTCCCCAATACCCCAATAGTGTGTATGCGGAGACATTATAATTTTAAAATTTATGTACATCCTGTCGTTGCCGACCATTGCAAACAGACTCAATATTTTGCGGACAAGGAACGCCTCCTGCGTTAGTTAGTTAGTTAGTCGCAGTTCCAATTTCACACCAACGGGTCGTCCCCATTATGCTCCGTTCCTGTGCCAGTGAATATTACACAAAATGCTTCCCACTGCCCAATGTGAACAGTGGAAAATACAAGAGTCTCGACAAACAACAGCCAGCACAGATACACTGTGCATAATGCTGCCGCCAGAATATCAACACAATAGTCCCCCACGAAACACCCAGTTCATCTCTGATGGAATCGGCAGTCATTTTCCCATCTGGATGTTTCCTAGATGTTCACCCACAGTCCACGAAATACAGTTCATCGTCGATGGTAGTGGCAGTCAACCAGAAGCCCAGCAGCCACGCATTTCTGCATAAGGCAAAAACCGGTCAACTCTGGGACATAGCCATCTGCCATTGCTCCGAACATGCAGTCAGGTTCCAAAAGACCTCGGGCAGATTCAAAAGCATTTCACACGAAACTCACAGCTCACAGTGTCGCGCCACGCACTCACTCAGTAGCAGGGCGACGGAACCATCAAACCTCCTTAGTCGCCTCTTACGACATGCGTGGTAGGCTACAGTGTTGCTATTCTTTGCTTCCCTTATAAGCTGTGTGTTTCATGTTCTTTAGCTGGCATCATTGCCTTAAACATGCACACAATCACCAAACAAGTATCACTTCTGTCCTGTATGCATTTTCATGTGGCACTTCAGATTGTCAGGTCTAGCAAAGACAGCTCCACAGTCCTCACACATGTAATGTTTTTCTTCTGTATGTGTTCTCTTGTGGTGTTTCAGCATGGCAGGTCTGGTAAAAGCAGCACCACAATCATCACACTTGTAAGGTTTCTCTCCTGTATGTGTTCTCTTATGGTACAGCAGATTATCAGATCTAGTAAATAAAGCCCACAATCATCACACTTGTAACGTTTCTCTCCTGTATGTCTTCTCTTATGGTACAGCAGATTATCAGATCTAGTAAATAAAGCCCACAATCATCACACTTGTAAGGTTTCTCTCCTGTATGTGTTCTCTTATGGTACAGCAGATTATCAGATCTAGTAAATAAAGCCCACAATCATCACACTTGTAAGGTTTCTCTCCTGTATGTCTTCTCTTGTGGTATGCTAGCTCCATAGGCCTAGCAAAAGCAGCACCACAATCATCACACATGTAAGGTTTCTCTCCTGTATGTATTCTCTTGTGGTACCTTAAAGGGATAGCTGCTTCAAATGAAACACCACAGACATCACACAAGTAAGGTTTTTCTCCTGTGTGTGTTCTCTTGTGATATTTAAATTTGTGAAGTCTAGCAAAAGCAGCACCACAATCACACTTGTAAGGTTTCTCTCCTGTATGTGTTCTCTTGTGGCAATTCAGATCATTGGCACTAGAAAATACAGCACCACAATCATCACGCATGTAAGGTTTCTCTCCTTTATGTGTTCTTTTGTGGCACTTCAGACCACCGGCACTAGAAAATGCAGTGCCACAATCATCACACTTGTAGAGTTTCTGTCCTGTATGTGTTTTCTTGTGCGACCACAGGCCACCGGCACTAGAAAATACAGTGCCACACTCATCACATTTGTAAGGTTTCTCTCCTGTATGTTTTCTCTTGTGGTGTTTCAGATTCTGAGGTCTAGAAAAAGCAGCCCCACAATCATCGCACTTGTACGGTTTCTCTCCTGCATGTGTTCTCTTGTGGTATTTTAGCTCATCAGGTCTAGAAAAAGCAGCCCCACAATCATCGCACTTGTAAGGTTTCTCTCCTGTATGTGTTCTCTTGTGGTATTTTAGATCGACAGGTCTAGCAAAAGCAGCTGCACAATCATCACACTTGTAAGGATTCTCTCCTGTATGTGTTCTCTTGTGGTATTTTAGATCGACAGGTCTAGCAAAAGCAGCTGCACAATCATCACACTTGTAAGGTTTCTCTCCCGTATGTGTTCTCTTGTGGTATTTTAGATCGACAGGTCTAGCAAAAGCAGCTGCACAATCATCACACTTGTAAGGTTTCTCTCCTGTATGTGTTCTCTTGTGGTATTTTAGATCGACAGGTCTAGCAAAAGCAGCTGCACAATCATCACACTTGTAAGGTTTCTCTCCTGTATGTGTTCTCTTGTGGCGTTTGAGCTTGTCAAGTCTAGCAAAAGCAGCTGCACAATCATCACACTTGTAAGGTTTCTCTCCTGTATGTGTTCTCTTGTGGCGTTTGAGCTTGTCAAGTCTAGCAAAAGCAGCTGCACAATCATCACACTTGTAAGGTTTCTCTCCTGTATGTGTTCTCTTGTGGCGTTTGAGCTTGTCAAGTCTAGCAAAAGCAGCACTACAATCATCACACTTGTACGTTTCCTCTCCTGTATGTGTTCTCTTGTGGCGTTTGAGCTTGTCAAGTCTAGCAAAAGCAGCACTACAATCATCACACTTGTACGTTTCCTCTCCTGTATGTGTTCTCTTGTGGCGTTTGAGCTTGTCAAGTCTAGCAAAAGCAGCACTACAATCATCACACTTGTAAGGTTTCTCTCCTGTATGTGTTCTCTTGTGGCGTTTGAGCTTGTCAAGTCTAGCAAAAGCAGCTGCACAATCATCACACTTGTAAGGTTTCTCTCCCGTATGTGTTCTCTTGTGGTATTTTAGATCGACAGGTCTAGCAAAAGCAGCTGCACAATCATCACACTTGTAAGGTTTCTCTCCTGTATGTGTTCTCTTGTGGTATTTTAGATCGACAGGTCTAGCAAAAGCAGCTGCACAATCATCACACTTGTAAGGTTTCTCTCCTGTATGTGTTCTCTTGTGGCGTTTGAGCTTGTCAAGTCTAGCAAAAGCAGCTGCACAATCATCACACTTGTAAGGTTTCTCTCCTGTATGTGTTCTCTTGTGGCGTTTGAGCTTGTCAAGTCTAGCAAAAGCAGCTGCACAATCATCACACTTGTAAGGTTTCTCTCCTGTATGTGTTCTCTTGTGGCGTTTGAGCTTGTCAAGTCTAGCAAAAGCAGCACTACAATCATCACACTTGTACGTTTCCTCTCCTGTATGTGTTCTCTTGTGGCGTTTGAGCTTGTCAAGTCTAGCAAAAGCAGCACTACAATCATCACACTTGTACGTTTCCTCTCCTGTATGTGTTCTCTTGTGGCGTTTGAGCTTGTCAAGTCTAGCAAAAGCAGCACTACAATCATCACACTTGTACGTTCCTCTCCTGTATGTGTTCTCTTGTGGCGTTTGAGCTTGTCAAGTCTAGCAAAAGCAGCACTACAATCATCACACTTGTACGTTTCCTCTCCTGTATGTGTTCTCTTGTGGCGTTTGAGCTTGTCAAGTCTAGCAAAAGCAGCACTACAATCATCACAGTTGTACGTTTCCTCTCCTGTATGTGTTCTTGTGGCGTTTGAGCTTGTCAAGTCTAGCAAAAGCAGCACTACAATCATCACACTTGTACGTTCCTCTCCGTATGTGTTCTCTTGTGGCGTTTGAGCTTGTCAAGTCTAGCAAAAGCAGCACTACAATCATCACACTTGTACGTTTCCTCTCCTGTATGTGTTCTTTGTGGCGTTTGAGCTTGTCAAGTCTAGCAAAAGCAGCACTACAATCATCACACTTGTACGTTTCCTCTCCTGTATGTGTTCTCTTGTGGCGTTGAGCTTGTCAAGTCTAGCAAAAGCAGCACTACAATCATCACACTTGTACGTTTCCTCTCCTGTATGTGTTCTCTTGTGGCGTTTGAGCTTGTCAAGTCTAGCAAAAGCAGCACTACAATCATCACACTTGTACGTTTCCTCTCCTGTATGTGTTCTCTTGTGGCGTTTGAGCTTGTCAAGTCTAGCAAAAGCAGCACTACAATCATCACACTTGTACGTTTCCTCTCCCGTATGTGTTCTCTTGTGGCGTTTGAGCTTGTCAAGTCTAGCAAAAAAAGCAGCACACAATCATCACACTTGTACGTTTCCTCTCCCGTATGTGTTCTCTTGTGGCGTTTGAGCTTGTCAAGTCTAGCAAAAGCAGCACTACAATCATCACACTTGTACGTTTCCTCTCCCGTATGTGTTCTCTTGTGGCGTTTGAGCTGTCAAGTCTAGCAAAAGCAGCACTACAATCATCACACTTGTACGTTTCCTCTCCCGTATGTGTTCTCTTGTGGCGTTTGAGCTTGTCAAGTCTAGCAAAAGCAGCACACTACAATCATCACACTTGTACGTTCCTCTCCCGTATGTGTTCTCTTTGTGGCGTTTGAGCTTGTCAAGTCTAGCAAAAGCAGCACTACAATCATCACACTTGTACGTTTCCTCTCCCGTATGTGTTCTCTTGTGGCGTTTGAGCTTGTCAAGTCTAGCAAAAGCAGCACTACAATCATCACACTTGTACGTTTCCTCTCCCGTATGTGTTCTCTTGTGGCGTTTGAGCTTGTCAAGTCTAGCAAAAGCAGCACTACAATCATCACACTTGTACATTTCCTCTCCCGTATGTGTTCTCTTGTGGCGTTTGAGCTTGTCAAGTCTAGCAAAAGCAGCACTACAATCATCACACTGTACGTTTCCTCTCCCGTATGTGTTCTCTTGTGGCGTTTGAGCTTGTCAAGTCTAGCAAAAGCAGCACTACAATCATCACACTTGTACGTTTCCTCTCCTGTATGTGTTCTCTTGTGGCGTTTGAGCTTGTCAAGTCTAGCAAAAGCAGCACTACAATCATCACACTTGTACGTTTCCTCTCCCGTATGTGTTCTCTTGTGGCGTTTGAGCTTGTCAAGTCTAGCAAAAGCAGCACTACAATCATCACACTTGTACATTTCCTCTCCCGTATGTGTTCTCTTGTGGCGTTTGAGCTTGTCAAGTCTAGCAAAAGCAGCACTACAATCATCACACTTGTACATTTCCTCTCCGTATGTGTTCTCTTGTGGCGTTTGAGCTTGTCAAGTCTAGCAAAAAGCAGCATACAATCATCACACTTGTACGTTTCCTCTCCTGTATGTGTTCTCTTGTGGCGTTTGAGCTTGTCAAGTCTAGCAAAAGCAGCACTACAATCATCACACTTGTACGTTTCCTCTCCTGTATGTGTTCTCTTGTGGCGTTTGAGCTTGTCAAGTCTAGCAAAAGCAGCACTACAATCATCACACTTGTACGTTTCCTCTCCCGTATGTGTTCTCTTGTGGCGTTTGAGCTTGTCAAGTCTAGCAAAAGCAGCACTACAATCATCACACTTGTACGTTTCCTCTCCCGTATGTGTTCTCTTGTGGCGTTTGAGCTTGTCAAGTCTAGCAAAAGCAGCACTACAATCATCACACTTGTACATTTCCTCTCCCGTATGTGTTCTCTTGTGGCGTTTGAGCTTGTCAAGTCTAGCAAAAGCAGCACTACAATCATCACACTTGTACGTTTCCTCTCTGTATGTGTTCTCTTGTGGCGTTTGAGCTTGTCAAGTCTAGCAAAAGCAGCACTACAATCATCACACTTGTACGTTTCCTCTCCTGTATGTGTTCTCTTGTGGCGTTTGAGCTTGTCAAGTCTAGCAAAAGCAGCACTACAATCATCACACTGTACGTTTCCTCTCCCGTATGTGTTCTCTTGTGGCGTTTGAGCTTGTCAAGTCTAGCAAAAAGCAGCACTACAATCATCACACTTGTACATTTCCTCTCCCGTATGTGTTCTCTTGTGGCGTTTGAGCTTGTCAAGTCTAGCAAAAGCAGCACTACAATCATCACACTTGTACGTTTCCTCTCCTGTATGTGTTCTCTTGTGGCGTTTGAGCTTGTCAAGTCTAGCAAAAGCAGCACTACAATCATCACACTTGTACGTTTCCTCTCCTGTATGTGTTCTCTTGTGGCGTTGAGCTTGTCAAGTCTAGCAAAAGCAGCACTACAATCATCACACTTGTACGTTTCCTCTCCTGTATGTGTTCTCTTGTGGCGTTTGAGCTTGTCAAGTCTAGCAAAAGCAGCACTACAATCATCACACTTGTACGTTTCCTCTCCCGTATGTGTTCTCTTGTGGCGTTTGAGCTTGTCAAGTCTAGCAAAAGCAGCACTACAATCATCACACTTGTACGTTTCCTCTCCCGTATGTGTTCTCTTGTGGCGTTTGAGCTTGTCAAGTCTAGCAAAAGCAGCACTACAATCATCACACTTGTACGTTTCCTCTCCCGTATGTGTTCTCTTGTGGCGTTTGAGCTTGTCAAGTCTAGCAAAAGCAGCACTACAATCATCACACTTGTACGTTTCCTCTCCCGTATGTGTTCTCTTGTGGCGTTTGAGCTTGTCAAGTCTAGCAAAAGCAGCACTACAATCATCACACTTGTACATTTCCTCTCCGTATGTGTTCTCTTGTGGCGTTTGAGCTTGTCAAGTCTAGCAAAAGCAGCACTACAATCATCACACTTGTACGTTTCCTCTCCTGTATGTGTTCTCTTGTGGCGTTTGAGCTTGTCAAGTCTAGCAAAAGCAGCACTACAATCATCACACTTGTACGTTTCCTCTCCTGTATGTGTTCTCTTGTGGCGTTTGAGCTTGTCAAGTCTAGCAAAAGCAGCACTACAATCATCACACTTGCACGTTTCCTCTCCCGTATGTGTCTCTTGTGGCGTTGAGCTTGTCAAGTCTAGCAAAAGCAGCACTACAATCATCACACTTGTACATTCCTCTCCCGTATGTGTTCTCTTGTGGCGTTTGAGCTTGTCAAGTCTAGCAAAAGCAGCACTACAATCATCACACTTGTACATTTCCTCTCCGTATGTGTTCTCTTGTGGCGTTTGAGCTTGTCAAGTCTAGCAAAAGCAGCACTACAATCATCACACTTGTACGTTTCCTCTCCTGTATGTGTTCTCTTGTGGCGTTTGAGCTTGTCAAGTCTAGCAAAAGCAGCACTACAATCATCACACTTGTACATTTCCTCTCCTGTATGTGTTCTCTTGTGGCGTTTGAGCTTGTCAAGTCTAGCAAAAGCAGCACTACAATCATCACACTTGTACGTTTCCTCTCCTGTATGTGTCTCTTGTGGCGTTTGAGCTTGTCAAGTCTAGCAAAAGCAGCACTACAATCATCACACTTGTACGTTTCCTCTCCCGTATGTGTTCTCTTGTGGCGTTTGAGCTTGTCAAGTCTAGCAAAAAGCAGCACTACAATCATCACACTTGTACATTTCCTCTCCCGTATGTGTTCTCTTGTGGCGTTTGAGCTTGTCAAGTCTAGCAAAAGCAGCACTACAATCATCACACTTGTACATTTCCTCTCCTGTATGTGTTTCTTTGTGGCGTTTGAGCTTGTCAAGTCTAGCAAAAGCAGCACTACAATCATCACACTTGTACATTTCCTCTCCTGTATGTGTTCTCTTGTGGCGTTTGAGCTTGTCAAGTCTAGCAAAAGCAGCACTACAATCATCACACTTGTACATTTCCTCTCCCGTATGTGTTCTCTTGTGGCGTTTGAGCTTGTCAAGTCTAGCAAAAGCAGCACTACAATCATCACACTTGTACATTTCCTCTCCCGTATGTGTTCTCTTGTGGCGTTTGAGCTTGTCAAGTCTAGCAAAAGCAGCACTACAATCATCACACTGTACATTTCCTCTCCTGTATGTGTTCTCTTGTGGCGTTTGAGCTTGTCAAGTCTAGCAAAAGCAGCACTACAATCATCACACTTGTACATTTCCTCTCCAGTATGTGTTCTCTTGTGGCGTTTGAGCTTGTCAAGTCTAGCAAAAGCAGCACTACAATCATCACACTTGTACGTTTCCTCTCCTGTATGTGTTCTCTTGTGGCGTTTGAGCTTGTCAAGTCTAGCAAAAGCAGCACTACAATCATCACACTTGTACGTTTCCTCTCCTGTATGTGTTCTCTTGTGGCGTTGAGCTTGTCAAGTCTAGCAAAAGCAGCACTACAATCATCACACTTGTACGTTTCCTCTCCTGTATGTGTTCTCTTGTGGCGTTTGAGCTTGTCAAGTCTAGCAAAAGCAGCACTACAATCATCACACTTGTACGTTTCCTCTCCTGTATGTGTTCTCTTGTGGCGTTTGAGCTTGTCAAGTCTAGCAAAAGCAGCACTACAATCATCACACTTGTACATTTCCTCTCCCGTATGTGTTCTCTTGTGGCGTTTGAGCTTGTCAAGTCTAGCAAAAGCAGCACTACAATCATCACACTTGTACATTTCCTCTCCCGTATGTGTTCTCTTGTGGCGTTTGAGCTTGTCAAGTCTAGCAAAAGCAGCACTACAATCATCACACTTGTACATTCCTCTCCTGTATGTGTTCTCTTGTGGCGTTTGAGCTTGTCAAGTCTAGCAAAAGCAGCACTACAATCATCACACTTGTACATTTCCTCTCCTGTATGTGTTCTCTTGTGGCGTTTGAGCTTGTCAAGTCTAGCAAAAGCAGCACTACAATCATCACACTTGTACATTTCCTCTCCTGTATGTGTTCTCTTGTGGCGTTTGAGCTTGTCAAGTCTAGCAAAAGCAGCACTACAATCATCACACTTGTACATTTTCTCCTGTATGTGTTCTCTTGTGGCGTTTGAGCTTGTCAAGTCTAGCAAAAGCAGCACTACAATCATCACACTTGTACATTTCCTCTCCTGTATGTGTTCTCTTGTGGCGTTTGAGCTTGTCAAGTCTAGCAAAAGCAGCACTACAATCATCACACTTGTACATTTCCTCTCCTGTATGTGTTCTCTTGTGGCGTTTGAGCTTGTCAAGTCTAGCAAAAGCAGCACTACAATCATCACACTTGTACATTTCCTCTCCTGTATGTGTTCTCTTGTGGCGTTTGAGCTTGTCAAGTCTAGCAAAAGCAGCACTACAATCATCACACTTGTACATTTCCTCTCCTGTATGTGTTCTCTTGTGGCGTTTGAGCTTGTCAAGTCTAGCAAAAGCAGCACTACAATCATCACACTTGTACATTCCTCTCCTGTATGTGTTCTCTTGTGGCGTTTGAGCTTGTCAAGTCTAGCAAAAGCAGCACTACAATCATCACACTTGTACATTTCCTCTCCGTATGTGTTCTCTTGTGGCGTTTGAGCTTGTCAAGTCTAGCAAAAGCAGCACTACAATCATCACACTTGTACATTTCCTCTCCCGTATGTGTTCTCTTGTGGAGTTTGAGCTTGTCAAGTCTAGCAAAAGCAGCACTACAATCATCACACTTGTACATTTCCTCTCCGTATGTGTTCTCTTGTGGCGTTTGAGCTTGTCAAGTCTAGCAAAAGCAGCACTACAATCATCACACTTGTACATTTCCTCTCCCGTATGTGTCTCTTGTGGCGTTTGAGCTTGTCAAGTCTAGCAAAAGCAGCACTACAATCATCACACTTGTACCTTTCCTCTCCCGTATGTGTTCTCTTGTGGCGTTTGAGCTTGTCAAGTCTAGCAAAAGCAGCACTACAATCATCACACTTGTACATTTCCTCTCCCGTATGTGTTCTCTTGTGGCGTTTGAGCTTGTCAAGTCTAGCAAAAGCAGCACTACAATCATCACACTTGTACATTTCCTCTCCCGTATTGTTCTCTTGTGGCGTTTGAGCTTGTCAAGTCTAGCAAAAGCAGCACTACAATCATCACACTTGTACATTTCCTCTCCCGTATGTGTTCTCTTGTGGCGTTTGAGCTTGTCAAGTCTAGCAAAAGCAGCACTACAATCATCACACTTGTACATTTCTCTCCCGTATGTGTTCTCTTGTGGCGTTTGAGCTTGTCAAGTCTAGCAAAAGCAGCACTACAATCATCACACTTGTACGTTTCCTCTCCGTATGTGTTCTCTTGTGGCGTTTGAGCTTGTCAAGTCTAGCAAAAGCAGCACTACAATCATCACACTTGTACGTTTCCTCTCCCGTATGTGTTCTCTTGTGGCGTTTGAGCTTGTCAAGTCTAGCAAAAGCAGCACTACAATCATCACACTTGTACGTTTCTCTCCCGTATGTGTTCTTTGTGGCGTTTGAGCTTGTCAAGTCTAGCAAAAGCAGCACTACAATCATCACACTTGTACATTTCCTCTCCCGTATGTGTTCTCTTGTGGCGTTTGAGCTTGTCAAGTCTAGCAAAAGCAGCACTACAATCATCACACTTGTACGTTTCCTCTCCCGTATGTGTTCTCTTGTGGCGTTTGAGCTTGTCAAGTCTAGCAAAAAGCAGCACTACAATCTCACACTTGTACATTTCCTCTCCCGTATGTGTTCTCTTGTGGCGTTTGAGCTTGTCAAGTCTAGCAAAAGCAGCACTACAATCATCACACTTGTACGTTTCCTCTCCCGTATGTGTTCTCTTGTGGCGTTTGAGCTTGTCAAGTCTAGCAAAAGCAGCACTACAATCATCACACTTGTACATTTCCTCTCCGTATGTGTTCTCTTGTGGCGTTTGAGCTTGTCAAGTCTAGCAAAAGCAGCACTACAATCATCACACTTGTACATTCCTCTCCCGTATGTGTTCTCTTGTGGCGTTTGAGCTTGTCAAGTCTAGCAAAAGCAGCACTACAATCATCACACTTGTACATTTCCTCTCCCGTATGTGTTCTCTTGTGGCGTTTGAGCTTGTCAAGTCTAGCAAAAGCAGCACTACAATCATCACACTTGTACATTTCCTCTCCGTATGTGTTCTCTTGTGGCGTTTGAGCTTGTCAAGTCTAGCAAAAGCAGCACTACAATCATCACACTTGTACATTTCCTCTCCCGTATGTGTTCTCTTGTGGCGTTGAGCTTGTCAAGTCTAGCAAAAGCAGCACTACAATCATCACACTTGTACGTTTCCTCTCCTGTATGTGTTCTCTTGTGGCGTTTGAGCTTGTCAAGTCTAGCAAAAGCAGCACTACAATCATCACACTTGTACGTTTCCTCTCCTGTATGTGTCTCTTGTGGCGTTTGAGCTTGTCAAGTCTAGCAAAAGCAGCACTACAATCATCACACTTGTACGTTTACTCCTCTCCTGTATGTGTTCTCTTGTGGCGTTTGAGCTTGTCAAGTCTAGCAAAAGCAGCACTACAATCATCACACTTGTACGTTTCCTCTCCTGTATGTGTTCTCTTGTGGCGTTTGAGCTTGTCAAGTCTAGCAAAAGCAGCACTACAATCATCACACTTGTACATTTCCTCTCCCGTATGTGTTCTCTTGTGGCGTTTGAGCTTGTCAAGTCTAGCAAAAGCAGCACTACAATCATCACACTTGTACATTTCCTCTCCTGTATGTGTTCTCTTGTGGCGTTTGAGCTTGTCAAGTCTAGCAAAAGCAGCACTACAATCATCACACTTGTACGTTTCCTCTCCTGTATGTGTTCTCTTGTGGCGTTTGAGCTTGTCAAGTCTAGCAAAAGCAGCACTACAATCATCACACTTGTACGTTTCCTCTCCCGTATGTGTTCTCTTGTGGCGTTTGAGCTTGTCAAGTCTAGCAAAAGCAGCACTACAATCATCACACTTGTACATTTCCTCTCCCGTATGTTTCTCTTGTGGCGTTTGAGCTTGTCAAGTCTAGCAAAAGCAGCACTACAATCATCACACTTGTACATTTCCTCTCCCGTATGTGTTCTCTTGTGGCGTTTGAGCTTGTCAAGTCTAGCAAAAGCAGCACTACAATCATCACACTTGTACATTTCCTCTCCCGTATGTGTTCTCTTGTGGCGTTTGAGCTTGTCAAGTCTAGCAAAAGCAGCACTACAATCATCACACTTGTACATTTCCTCTCCCGTATGTGTTCTCTTGTGGCGTTTGAGCTTGTCAAGTCTAGCAAAAGCAGCACTACAATCATCACACTTGTACGTTTCCTCTCCTGTAGTGTTCTCTTGTGGCGTTTGAGCTTGTCAAGTCTAGCAAAAGCAGCACTACAATCATCACACTTGTACGTTTCCTCTCCTGTATGTGTTCTCTTGTGGCGTTTGAGCTTGTCAAGTCTAGCAAAAGCAGCACTACAATCATCACACTTGTAAGGTTTCTCTCCTGTATGTGTTCTCTTGTGGCGTTTGAGCTTGTCAAGTCTAGCAAAAGCAGCACTACAATCATCACACTTGTACGTTTCCTCTCCCGTATGTGTTCTCTTGTGGCGTGTTGAGCTTGTCAAGTCTAGCAAAAGCAGCACTACAATCATCACACTTGTACGTTTCCTCTCCTGTATGTGTCTCTTTGTGGCGTTTGAGCTTGTCAAGTCTAGCAAAAGCAGCACTACAATCATCACACTTGTACGTTTCCTCTCCTGTATGTGTTCTCTTGTGGCGTTTGAGCTTGTCAAGTCTAGCAAAAGCAGCACTACAATCATCACACTTGTACGTTTCCTCTCCTGTATGTGTTCTCTTGTGGCGTTTGAGCTTGTCAAGTCTAGCAAAAGCAGCACTACAATCATCACACTTGTACGTTTCCTCTCCGTATGTGTTCTCTTGTGGCGTTTGAGCTTGTCAAGTCTAGCAAAAGCAGCACTACAATCATCACACTTGTACGTTTCCTCTCCTGTATGTGTTCTCTTGTGGCGTTTGAGCTTGTCAAGTCTAGCAAAAGCAGCACTACAATCATCACACTTGTACGTTTCCTCTCCTGTATGTGTTCTCTTGTGGCGTTTGAGCTTGTCAAGTCTAGCAAAAGCAGCACTACAATCATCACACTTGTACGTTTCCTCTCCTGTATGTGTTCTCTTGTGGCGTTTGAGCTTGTCAAGTCTAGCAAAAGCAGCACTACAATCATCACACTTGTACGTTTCCTCTCCTGTATGTGTTCTCTTGTGGCGTTTGAGCTTGTCAAGTCTAGCAAAAGCAGCACTACAATCATCACACTTGTACGTTTCCTCTCCTGTATGTGTTCTCTTGTGGCGTTTGAGCTTGTCAAGTCTAGCAAAAGCAGCACTACAATCATCACACTTGTACGTTTCCTCTCCGTATGTGTTCTCTTGTGGCGTTTGAGCTTGTCAAGTCTAGCAAAAGCAGCACTACAATCATCACACTTGTACGTTTCCTCTCCTGTATGTGTTCTCTTGTGGCGTTTGAGCTTGTCAAGTCTAGCAAAAGCAGCACTACAATCATCACACTTGTACGTTTCCTCTCCCGTATGTGTTCTCTTGTGGCGTTTGAGCTTGTCAAGTCTAGCAAAAGCAGCACTACAATCATCACACTTGTACGTTTCCTCTCCCGTATGTGTTCTCTTGTGGCGTTTGAGCTTGTCAAGTCTAGCAAAAGCAGCACTACAATCATCACACTTGTACGTTTCCTCTCCTGTATGTGTTCTCTTGTGGCGTTTGAGCTTGTCAAGTCTAGCAAAAGCAGCACTACAATCATCACACTTGTACGTTTCCTCTCCTGTATGTGTTCTCTTGTGGCGTTTGAGCTTGTCAAGTCTAGCAAAAGCAGCACTACAATCATCACACTTGTACGTTTCCTCTCCCGTATGTGTTCTCTTGTGGCGTTTGAGCTTGTCAAGTCTAGCAAAAGCAGCACTACAATCATCACACTTGTACGTTTCCTCTCCGTATGTGTTCTCTTGTGGCGTTTGAGCTTGTCAAGTCTAGCAAAAGCAGCACTACAATCATCACACTTGTACGTTTCCTCTCCTGTATGTGTTCTCTTGTGGCGTTTGAGCTTGTCAAGTCTAGCAAAAGCAGCACTACAATCATCACACTTGTACGTTTCCTCTCCTGTATGTGTTCTCTTGTGGCGTTTGAGCTTGTCAAGTCTAGCAAAAGCAGCACTACAATCATCACACTTGTACTTTCCTCTCCCGTATGTGTTCTCTTGTGGCGTTTGAGCTTGTCAAGTCTAGCAAAAGCAGCACTACAATCATCACACTTGTACGTTTCCTCTCCCGTATGTGTTCTCTTGTGGCGTTTGAGCTTGTCAAGTCTAGCAAAAGCAGCACTACAATCATCAACTTGTACGTTTCCTCTCCCGTATGTGTTCTCTTGTGGCGTTTGAGCTTGTCAAGTCTAGCAAAAGCAGCACTACAATCATCACACTTGTACGTTTCCTCTCCCGTATGTGTTCTCTTGTGGCGTTTGAGCTTGTCAAGTCTAGCAAAAGCAGCACTACAATCATCACACTTGTACGTTTCCTCTCCCGTATGTGTTCTCTTGTGGCGTTTGAGCTTGTCAAGTCTAGCAAAAGCAGCACTACAATCATCACACTTGTACGTTTCCTCTCCCGTATGTGTTCTCTTGTGGCGTTTGAGCTTGTCAAGTCTAGCAAAAAGCAGCACTACAATCATCACACTTGTACGGTTCCTCTCCCGTATGTGTTCTCTTGTGGCGTTGAGCTTGTCAAGTCTAGCAAAAAGCAGCACTACAATCATCACACTTGTACGTTCCTCTCCCGTATGTGTTCTCTTGTGGCGTTGAGCTTGTCAAGTCTAGCAAAAGCAGCCCTACAATCATCACACTGTACGTTTCCTCTCCTGTATGTGTTCTCTTGTGGCGTTGAGCTTGTCAAGTCATGCAAAAGCAGCACTACAATCATCACACTGTACGTTTCCTCTCCCGTATGTGTCTCTTGTGGCGTTTGAGCTGTCAAGTCTAGCAAAAAGCAGCACTACACATCATCACACTTGTACGTTTCCTCTACCGTATGTGTTCTCTTGTGGCGTTTGAGCTGTGCAAGTCTAGCAAAAGCAGCACATACAATCATCACACTTGTACGTTTCCTCTCCCGTATGTGTCTCTTGTGGCGTTTGAGCTGTCAAGTCTAGCAAAAGCAGCACTACAATCATCACACTTGTACGTTTCCCTCCCCGTATGTGTTCTCTTGTGGCGTTTGAGTTGTCAAGTCAGCATACAAAGCAGCACTACAATCATCCACTTGTACGTTTCTCTAAGTATGTGTTATTTGTGGCGTTTGAGCTTGTCAAGTCTATCAAAAGCAAGCACTACAATCATCACACTTGTACGTTCCTCTCCTGTATGTGTTCTCTTGTGGCGTTTGAGCTTGTCAAGTCTAGCAAAAGCCAGCACTACAATCATCACACTTGTACGTTTTCCTCTCCCGTATGTGTTCTCTTGTGGCGTTTGAGCTTGTCTAAGTCTAGCAAAAGCAGCACTACAATCATCACACTTGTACGTTTCCTCTCCCGTATGTGTTCTCTGTGGCATTTGAGCTTGTCAAGTCTAGCAAAAGCAGCACTACAATCATCACACTTGACGTTTCCTCTCCCGTATGTTCTCTTGTGGCGTTGGAGCTTGTCAAAGTCTAGCAAAAGCAGCACTACAATCATCACACTTGTACGTTTCCTCTCCCGTATGTGTTCTCTTGTGGCGTTTGAGCTGGTCAAGTCTAGCAAAAGCAGCACTACAATCATCACACTTGTACGTTTCCTTCCCGTATGTGTGTTCTCTTGTGGCGTTGAGCTTGTCAAGTCTAGCAAAAGCAGCACTACAATCATCACACTTGTACGTTTCCTCTCCCGTATGTGTTCTCTTGTGGCGTTTGAGCTTGTCAAGTCTAGCAAAAGCAGCACTACAATCATCACACTTGTACGTTTCTCTTCCCGTATGTGTTCTTTGTGCGTTTGAGCTTGTCAAGTCTAGCAAAAGCAGCACTACAATCATCACACTTGTACGTTTCCTCTCCGTATGTGTTTCTCTTGTGGCGTTTGAGCTGTCAAGTCTAGCAAAAGCAGCACTACAATCATCACACTTATAAAGTTTTTCTCCTGTATGCACTCGATAGAGTAGATAGAAACAAGCTGTATGCACTCGATAGAGTAGATAGAAACAAGCTGTATGCACTCGATAGAGTAGATAGAAACAAGCTGTATGCACCGATAGAGTAGATAGAAACAGCTGTATGCACTCGATAGAGTAGATAGAAACAAGCTGTAGCATCGATAGAGTAGATAGAAACAGCTGTATGCACTCGATAGAGTAGATAGAAACAAGCTGTATGCATTCGATAGAGTGATAGAAACAAGCTGTATGCATCGATAGAGTAGATAGAAACAAGCTGTATGCACTCGATAGAGTAGATAGAAACAAGCTGTATGCACTCGATAGAGTAGATAGAAACAAGCTGTATGCACTCGATAGAGTAGATAGAAACAAGCTGTATGCATCCGATAGAGTAGATAGAAACAAGCTGTATGCACTCGATAGAGTAGAAGAAACAAGCTGTAGCACTCGATAGAGTAGATAGAAAACAAGCTGTATGCATTCGATAGAGTAGATAGAAACAAGCTGTATGCATTCGATAGAGTAGATAGAAACAAGCTGTATGCATTCGATAGAGTAGATAGAAACAAGCTGTATGCATTCGATAGAGTAGATAGAAACAAGCTGTATGCATCGATAGAGTGGATAGAAACAAGCTGTATGCATTCGATAGAGTAGATAGAAACAAGCTGTATGCATTCGATAGAGTAGATAGAAACAAGCTGTATGCATTCGATAGAGTAGATAGAAACAAGCTGTATGCATTCGATAGAGTAGATAGAAACAAGCTGTATGCATTCGATAGAGTAGATAGAAACAAGCTGTATGCACTCGATAGAGTAGATAGAAACAAGCTGTATGCATTCGATAGAGTAGATAGAAACAAGCTGTAATGCATTCGATAGAGTAGATAGAAACAAGCTGTATGCATTCGATAGAGTAGATAGAAACAAGCTGTATGCATTCGATAGAGTAGATAGAAACAAGCTGTATGCACTCGATAGAGTAGATAGAAACAAGCTGTATGCATTCGATAGAGTAGATAGAAACAAGCTGTATGCATTCGATAGAGTAGATAGAAACAAGCTGTATGCATTCGATAGAGTAGATAGAACAAGCTGTATGCACTGCGATAGAGTAGATAGAAACAAGCTGTATGCATTCGATAGAGTAGATAGAAACAAGCTGTATGCACTTCGATAGAGTAGATAGAAACAAGCTGTATGCACTCGATAGAGTAGATAGAAACAAGCTGTATGCACTCGATAGAGTAGATAGAAACAAGCTGTATGCATTCGATAGAGTAGATAGAAACAAGCTGTATGCACTCGATAGAGTAGATAGAAACAAGCTGTATGCACTTCGATAGAGTAGATAGAAACAAGCTGTATGCATTCGATAGAGTAGATAGAAACAAGCTGTATGCATTCGATAGAGTAGATAGAAACAAGCTGTAATGATGCATTCGATAGAGTAGATAGAAACAAGCTGTATGCATTCGATAGAGTAGATAGAAACAAGCTGTATGCATTCGGATATGCAGTAGATAGAAACAAGCTGTACTGCACTTCGGATAGAGTCAGATAGAAACAAGCTGTATGGCATTCGATAGAGTAGATAGAAACAAGCTGTGGGAAATCTTAAACAATATGCGAGTGAGTACACATCTAACAAACCTATGTAGAAGTTTATACAACAACAGTGAATGCCCACTAGTGGCAGAGCCAACTGCGCGAACACTCAGAATCCCTTGCACCATTAAGTATATGGAGTACGACACGGTTGTGTACCTGTCCCCTCTCTTGTTCATAACATATATAGACAACATATGTAAAGAAACCAGCCAAGCAGAGACAGCAAGAATACCGCATGACGAGAACTCAGAAGAAGAACCATCTGCAGATCTAACCATTAGAGAACTCCTGTTTGCGGATGACCAAGCACTAATAGCAAAATCAGAAGCTGAATTACAAGACCACGTGAATAGTCTAAACGAAATGTGTAGGGAACATAACATGAAAATTAGCACAAGCAAAACAGAGGTAATGACTATAACTAAAGAAGAACAAACAACAACAGTTCACCTAAACGAACATCGCTTGAAACAAGTAAAGAGTTTCAAGTACCTGGGAAGTATAATATCATCAAATGGCAGATCAGAAGATGAGATCGAAAATAGGTGCAATAAGGCAAATCAACTCATTGGACAAATGGCACCAATACTAAAGAACAAACATGTATCAATAACTACTAAGAAAGCACTTTACAACACAATCTTCCTGCCAACTCTATGCTACCAATGCCAAACCTGGACAATGACAGAAAAAGAGAAAAGAAAAATCACAACAACAGAAATGAGGTTCCTGAGAAGAATACTCAACGTATCAAGAAGAGATAAGATCAGAAATGAAGAAATCAGGACTAAAGTGGGGGTTAAAGCAGCACTAGATTTTATCAGAAAGCAGCAAGTCAAATGGTTTGGCCATGCAAGAAGGTTACCAGTCAACAGCATGCCACAACAAGCAATGATGTACAGACCAGATGGAATCAGAGGAAGAGGCCGACCACGTAAACGTTGGACGGAGGGAATAGCAGACTCCATGGGAATATCGATATACGAAGCCCATAATCGGGCACTCTCACGAAGTTTGTACTTCACCTCGACACCGCAAGGTACAAGAGGAATATGATGAGATGAGAGATGTGTTCTCTTGTGGCACTTTAAATTGCTGGCTACAGTAAAAGAAACACAACAGACATCACACTTGTACAGTTTCTCTCCTGTATGTGTTCTCATGTGATATTTCAAACTGCCAATCTGCCCGAATGAAGCACCACAATCATCACACTTGTAAGATCTTTCAACTGTGTTCACAGCCATTGCTGATTCTATGTTAGCTCTCATAGCCATTGCTGATTCTATGTTACTGTTAATTACCATTTCTTGAATGCTGCAACAATCTGCCTTGTTCAACAATTGTGCTGGATCCGTGACTCTGGTCCTACCACAGTTCAACTGACGGCTCGTATTTCACACCTATGTTACCACATGCCAACTTACTCTCCATTTATGAATGTCTATTCATGTGTAAAGAGGGATCAACAACCCGGAAACAAGGACATGTTTCAAAAAGTCGCTATCTTCTCACGTGATTTCCTGGATTCAGTCAAGGGCCACGGGATGCTAAGGGGAAGATCATGGATGGCTCGGGTAGATGACTGATACCATCAGAGCAGTGTGCAAACTTGAAAATATTGACAGAGGCAATGAGTGGGTCAGAGTGCCGTGTTGAAATACAGACTTGTGTGAGGTTATAATCACAATAGGCCATAAGTGTAGGGAGTGGTCGCAGGCGCTAGGGAAGCTGAAATCCAGCACTTAATTCATTACTACTTTCGTCTTGGTGATGTGTTTGTCTATACCGATGGCTCTGTGATAAGAGGCAAAAGAAGTGCCTAGGGATTCATAGCAAAATCAGATGGCCAAGTATTGGTAAAGGAGAGCCTGGCATATGACACCACAACCTCAAGTCTGAGAATGGAGGTGGAGGCGGTTACTGCAGCTTTCCGCTGGTTGGAGAACAAACAGTATACACATATTGTGATTGTAGCTGATTCACAAAGCATGCTGTCAAAGGTGAAGGATGGCATGCTTCTTGTAGAATGGTATGCATCGATTCAGAGGTCGCGGGTTGTGAGAATTCGCTGGATCTTTTCCCCAGGACGCTCTAGTGTGGTTGGAAATGAACAGGCAGACAGATTGGCTGGTGCCGCATCAGTAAGGGATGAGTTGATGCATGATAAGGCAGATGTGGTGAACGCCTTCTGTGAGCATGTGATTCATGCAAAAGAACAGATAGACTATGATGGTCTAGAGAGAATGCGGCAGCAAGGGGTGGTCAGAGGATCTGGTTGACAGTCGTCACTCAGAGGTACAGCAAGACAGACATATAACCAGATGGGCACCATTCATATTGGAACTCTTCGCTGGCTGTTGAAGATGAGAACTGAGCGCTTATGGGAATGCCCCGAGTGCAATAATGTCGATTCTTGACTCAACTCATCATCATCACCATCGTCATGAAAAGATTTTGAATAACGAAGACACTAACAATAGATTGGACGATTTATTGCCTGATGATGAGCTTTCTGTATCGTGTACAGCATTATGTCTTGTGTACTGCTTGTCTTCTTATAGTCCGTGCCGTGTGACATAGGTGGTCATATCTGTTCACGGTCTTTTGTCTGTTGTGCTGCCGATAATTTCTGATACTGCTGTTCCCCTATGCCGTGATGTCAAACTACCCACTATCTTCTCTCTTTGTCTCGCACTGCCTCTCCTCCCATCCCCCATGTCCGATGTCACAACGTACTCAATCTTCTCCCTTCTCATGGCAAGACCAAAGAATGCTGACTGTCTGCGTTGATGCAAGTAACCAGTTCTCTTTGCGACCTATCTTCTTTCAAGATATCTTCATTATTTTTTTCATTCGCTGACGGTATCCTAATCATGCTGTCCGTCCACTGTGTTCTCTCTCTCTCTCTCTCTCTCTCTCTCTCTCTCTCTCTCTCTCTCTCTCTCTCTCTGTCACTTCTCTCTCTCCGTCTCTCTCTGTCTCTCTCTGTCTCTGTCTCTCTCTCTGTCTCTCTCTGTCTCTTTCTCTCTCCGTCTCTCTCTCTGTCTCTCTCTGTCTGTCTCTCTGTCTCTTTCTCTCTCCGTCTCTCTCTGTCTCTCTCCGTCTCTCTCTCTCTGTCTCTGTCTCTCTCTAGTCTCTCTCTCTGTCTCTCTGTCTGTCTCTCTCTCTCTCTCTCTCTCTCTCTCTCTCTCTCTCTCTCTCTCTCTCTCTCTCTCTCTCTCTCTCTCTCTCAAGATATCTTCATTGTTCTTTTCATTCGCCGACAGTGTCTTTTATAATTGTGCCCGTCCACGGTGTTCTCAATATTCTTCTACACAACCACATCTCCCATCAGCTTCCACACAATTCCCCAATAGTCTGATAATTATCTATGATCAGCTTCCGTAAATCAGGGTTGACCCGATATAGCTTTTAAGAACTATTTCCCTCACCAGGATAGACACAGAAATATTGCAAACAATAACCTTCCGCTTGTGAAATGTTGCTCTTGCTTGGTCTATTCTAGATTTATCTTTTTTTTTTTAAAGAACTATTTTCCTCACCAGGGTAGACAAAAATGTTGGTAGGTGGGGGATGTGTGTGTGGGTGGGTGTGTTGGGGCGTGTGTAGGGGAGTGGGGGATGTGTTTATGCGTGGAGGAATGTGTGTCGGTGGGGGAATGTGTGTGGGTGGGGGATGTGTGTGTGTGTTGGTGGGGATGTATGTGTGGTTGGTGGGGTGTGTGAGTGAATGTGAAATGTGTGGGTGGGTGGGAAAATGTGTCTGTGTGGATGGGAAGATGTGAGGGTATGGGTTGGTGATGTGTGAGGGATGTGTGTGTGGGTTGGTGCGGGATGTATGTGTGGTAGGGGTATGTGTGTAGTTGGGGGTGTGTGGGTGGGTGGAGCATGTGTGTGTGGGTTGGGGTATGTGTGAGTGGGTGGGGATGTGGGTGAGGGATGTGTGTGTGGGGATGGTTGCGAGATGTCTGGGTTGGTGAGGGGATGTGTGAGTGGATGGAGGGATGTGTGATGGGTGGGGGATGTGTGTGTGGGTTGGTGCGGGATGTATGTGTCCGAGAGGGGATGAGTCACATAACATAATAATATGCATTGTTTATGCTTACAACATTAATTTGACAATGTTTTTTTTCCCCTATGTGTATGTATCATGCACTGTTGATGAACGAAAGATGAGTGATTGGAAGGGCCGAATGTAAGACGGGCCTACGTGTGCAATTTGTAACCCTTTTTAAATAAAGTTCAATTCAATTCAATTATTTAATACATCTTCAAACAACTACAGGGTGTATTTTGTAAAACTTGCAAAGTTTTCGTAAACTTGCCAAGAAAGCCATCCATCAATCATGTGCCATGCCGATAAGCGTGGGCGGTCATGTTCTGCCATCTCACTCGATCACCAGAGTCGTGGATCAGCTCTGTGTTTCTGTCTTGACCATGCCATGTGGCCAAGCCATCCAGGTATTTACTTCTCGATCTTCCCCTTGGTCGCTTCCCTTCGATCGTGCCAGTTGTCATCAAGTTCTCCAATTCAATTCTATTCGTAGCATGCCCAAAAAATTTGACTGTCTACGTCTAATGTCTCTAATCAGTTTACAATCTTCATTTGTTTCTTGAAGGACTTGTTCATTGATTTTTCTGTCTGTCCATGGTATTCTTTGTATTTTCTTCAGAAACCATATTTCCACAACCATCAGATGTTTTTCAGCTTGTCTACTCATTGTCCACGCTTCACAACCATACAAAAGTACAGGTTCTATATAGCACTTCAACACTCGTTTTCTCGTTTCAAATGATATCTTTTTATTGGTCAGTATGTTTTTCATCTTGCAAAAGGCTACCTTCCCAATGGCAATTCTTATTCTAATTTCTTCAAGGCATCTCCCATCAGATGTTATGACTATCAGTTATCAGTTATGAGTAGGGGTATCTTCATTGCACTCCCGACAGGTCCATAGGTGCTCAGATCCTCCTCCTTCCCCCCCCCCCCCCAGAATATGCATCAGCGTCAGGTGGCTAATAGTGCCAGTTCTGTGTTGGTTAACGAGGCACCTCGTTTTCCCGATGTACCTCTCGTGTCTGGCCGTGCCAATTCTTACTCCTAAGTCTTTCATCCCGGACAGCGATGTGGATTCACTGACGTTAAAGTCCTCTGTTCTCGACATATCTTTAAGGACGTTAATAACATCGGCACCATCCATGGGCTGGCCATCTACAGGGGGTGCAGAGCCAGCCAGTTTATCAGCTCGTTCATTTCCCTCGACTCCCGCATGTCCCGGGACGAAGATGAAGGTGACTTTACGGACAACAGACTTCCGCAGCGACTCAGTCCACTGTCTACGTACAGATCCAGCTTCGACCTTCCGAATCATGCTCATTGAATCACTTAGTACACACACGTTGGTATAATGCTGTGATTCTAGCCATATGAAAGCCTGTGTAACTGCCATCACCTCCATCGTCATGCTGCTCGTGGTCAAAGAGTGGGCACCACTGGATTCTTGAACGGTTCGGCCCGCTGAACGGGCTGTAAATGTCCACACACTTCTCTGCTGCTCTACAACAGATCCATCTGTATAGATGAGCACTTTGGGACTATCTGAGTGTTCATAGATGAGCGCGCTGACCTCTGCATTGACAGCGGCAGGGTTCTATTATGACTGTTCCGATTCACTTGTTTAAGAATATGCCCATTTACTTGTATATTACATTGTGGTATTTCCTGTTTTCCAGTGACGATCATAATATGTGTCTTCTAACAATTCAGTTCTAAGTTCATCTACTAAATGTTGCAGGGCCTGTTCATTGCCTGTTCATGCCTGTTCATTGTCTGTTCATTGTCTGTTCATTATCTGTTCATTGTCTGTTCATTGTCTGTTCATTGTCTGCAATCTTCTTCTTCTTCTTCTTCTTCTTCTTCTTCTTCTTCTTCTTCTTCTTCTTCTTCTTCTTCTTCTTCTTCTTCTTCTTCTTCTTCTTCTTCTTCTTCTTCTTCTTCTGCGTTCATCCAGACTTTTTTTCGGACGTGATTGCGTTGTGCCTGTTTACAGCAGAGCTGCGTTCTTGCGCCGTTAGGCCGACACATCCGACTTCTGCAGACATTTATTGACCGGGTTAACCTTCCCGGGGGTTTCTTAGGACGTTTGACTCTCACTGTTGTGGTGTTATCCCCCATCCCTGCTGGTCCATATAGAACAGCCAAAGACATCCTGGTCAGCCCTCAAGGGGGGGGGGGGCAGACCATGGGCATTCCCCGCCATCCGAGGAGGCTTCCATACTTGCAGAGCCGACACACAGTGCTCTGGTACTGGGCTCACCCAAGGAATCGTCACGTCCTGCACATGGCTGCTTAGCCTCACTTCCGTAAATTGGGCCTTTCGTTCACCATAGGCAGTTCTTCCGGAAACCAGAAGGACGCAGTCTGCAGATGACATCCACACCGTGAGCTTTCGATTCGGACTTTCCACGTAATGGATTTGCTATCCAAGCAATATTCCATTTCGTGCCACTAGGACACTTTTTCCACCTTTTATGAAGCCCACACAGTGAGCTTTTGGTTCAGACTTTCCACGTAATTTATTTGCTATCAAAGCAATATTCCATTTCATGCCTCTGGCACGCTTTTGTAACCGACAGACATGTGGTATGAAGTGTGACAGTCTAAATACTTCTTCATGCACCTTTAAATGTCAACCTGAATGTAGTTAAAGTAAGCTGCAGTCAACTTGAGCTTGTTGATATCTCCATAGAGCTTGTCCTCAAATGAAGCAGGTGTGGGCCAAAATATCTTTCTCTGTTCTGCATATATTGGGCACTCCTGCAGCAGATGTTTAGCTGTCATTTTACCAGTTCCACAATTGCATTCATCGGTATCTCCTATCTTTAGTTTATTGAACAAGTGGTATTTCAGCCTGTTATGTCCTGTGCGGAGTCTGAAGATTGCTACTTGTTCTCTTCGGTCGAGTTTGTAATATGCGTCATCCTTCTGGTGGCCTGGATGCTCTGATTCCCATTTGGTTCTATAAGTGCCTTTTATAAACCTCTTTGCCTCATTATAGGTTATGTCTATGTCAGGCTGTGGTAGTCGTCCACCCTCTTTTGCTAGTCTGTCAGCCTCTTCATTTCCAGGTATACTGCAATGTGATGGGATCCACTGTATTACAACTTTTTTGGATTTCTGGCATAGACCATGGAGTGCTGCTCTTAGGTCAGCTAGTTCTGTGTTGTTTTTATTGAAACAGCTGACTTTGCATCTGTGAAGATAGCTATTTGCTTCTCTTTATTTTCCTCCATCAAGAGCATTTCTGCTGCAGTTTTCATATCTTCTACCTCTGCTTTGAAGTTACTTGAAAATTTTCCAGTTGCCACTGACTGTGTTGTTGTTTTTTTTTTACTCCATTTTTTAAATTTAGAAGAATTCCTCCTCCTCCATTTTCTATTGAATTTTTGGCTGATCCATATGTATATGCATGGGTCCAATTGCTGCTTGGGTAATGTTCTTTTATGTAGTTTAGGGTTATATTTCTTCTTTCGGTTTTATTCAGAGTGTTCTTTTTTTCAATACCAGGAATGTTTTCTATCATCTTAGACAGTTGCTGTTGTCTCCAAGCTGGAAACTTGTGTGCATTGTAAATGGGTTTTACTGTTGATATGTTAAGTATAGGATCTGCCCTAATCTTTCGTTTTGCAGTTTCTACAAAGTTGCTACGCTTCAGTCTTCCCTTTCCAAAACCATTAAACATGTTATACATAGTGTGGTCCGTCAATCTTCTGAATTTTTCTGATTGTTGCTGGGCTCTGCTATCTCTTCTACCCTCCATTGGTTGTAAACAAGTGATCTTTTCTAGTTCATTAATAGGCGTTGTCTTCAGGCTTCCAGTTATGATTCACATTCCTTGATTTTGGACTCTACTTATTTTGTTAAAGTTTGACTTAGCTGCTGTTGCCCAAGCTGCAATGCCATATTCCAGTACTAGCCTCACCCGTCCAGTATATAACTTCTTGAGAACTTTCTCATCTGCTCCCCACGTTGTACCAGCAAGCTTTTTCATGATTGCCATTCTTTGCCTTGCTCTTGTTCGATTTTTCTCAACCTGTGTTTTCCATGTCAGGCGACGATCAAAGGTGACTTCTAGATAGTTTGGATTTTCTTCATGGCGCAATATTTTTTCATTCAATACCAGCTTAGGTTGCTGAGTTTTATTTGAGAGGGAGAACACTGTGCACGTTGTTTTCTCCTCACTTATCTTCACTAGCCATGATTTTGACCAGTCCTCTAGCGCTAATAAGGCTTGCTGTATTCTGCTGTTAGCTGTACTAATATATTCTTCAGATGTCCTACGGCTAGGTCATCTGCAAAGGAGGATGTGTGTACTCTGGCTGGAAAATTTTCTGTGATGTCATTTATATATGCTAGGAATAATGTTGGTGAAAGAACTCCTCCTTGGGGGACACCGTGCTCCAACAGCATCATTTTGCTGGTTTGTCCTTGTACTTTTGTCCTGGCAGTTCTGTTCTCAAGGTAGTGGCTGATCCATTTATACATTTTCCCACAAACATGAATTTTTTGCAGTTTTACTTTCAGTCCTTCCTTCCATACTTTATCAAATGCTTTTTCTAAATCTATCCAGACTGCTAGTGTGTGCTTTTTCTCTTGGAAGGCATCCTCTATTTCCTGAGCTATATAGGTTATTTGATCTTCAGTGGATCTGTACTTTCTGAATCCTGCTTGGTATGGTGTTAAGAGTTTGTTTTCTTCCAGATGCCATGTTAGCCTGCCATTGATAATCAATCAATCAATCATGTGCCATGCCGGAAAGTGTGGGTGGTCATGATTCGCCATTTCACTCGATCACCAGAGTCGTGGATCAGCTCAGTGTTCCTGTCTCGTCCATGCCATGTGGCCAAGCCATCCAGGTATTTTCCTCTCGGTCTTCCTCTTGGTCTGTTCCCTTCGATCTTGCCAGCTGTCACTAAGTTCTCCAGTCCATTTCTTCTCATAATATGTCCAAAAAATTTTGACTGTCTACGTCTAATTTCTCTAATCAATCTACGATTTTCATTTGTCTCTTGTAGTACTTGGTCATTGGTTTTTCTATCTGTCCATGGTATTCTTTGCATTTTCCTCAGAAACCACATTTCTGCAGCCATAATGCGTTCCATTAATTTTCCTACACAGCTAAGTAGACTGATAGGTCGATATCCATTTGGTTCTTCCAGGTCTTTTCCTTTCTTTGGGACTGGTATTAGTATAGCTTCCTTCCATGTCTGTGGGACTATTCCTCTCTTCCAACTGTAATTTAGGACTGCTAGTAGTTCTTTTTTGCCTTAGTGCCTAGTCCTATTAGCATTTCATGTGTGATTCCATCCTTTCCTGGTGATTTCTTCTTTTTTCGGGTATTCATTGCCTGTTCCATTTCTTCCATTGTTAGATTTGCCATCATATATTCTGCTGCTGTCTCTGTATTACTATGATGTATCTTTGTATGATGTATGTCTTTGATTGCTTTCTCCTGTTCGGTTGTAATATCAATGTGGTTTGCACTGGCATAGTGTTCTGGAGTAGAAGCTCGGTGTGTCATCCGCTTTGTTGAATAGATGGAGATTTGAGTCTATTTCCCAGTCCTCCACTTCATCTCCTCTTTTGTCAGTATCTGGGTATCCCCATCTTTCTGAACGGCAATTAAAGTCTCCGACAATAATGCAGTTTGTGTCACTTATTTTCGTGTTTGAGAGTGTAAGGTCCTTTTCTGCTGGGCTATATAAATTGTAAATTCTTATTTTCGCATTCTTTATCTTTATATCAACACCTATAATTTCCGTTTGGTTGTCAGAGATCATAGATACTTCGCTGCAAGGTATTGTATTTCGTGTAAGTATTAGAACTCCTCCTTTGTGTCCTTTGCGGTCGAAACGTGTAGCCTGATATCCTCTGACTGAGAATTTGTGACTGGCGGTGAGGTGTGTCTCTTGAATGCATGCCACATCTATTCTATCTTTATGAAGTCGATTTGTTAAGGAGACATTCTTGTTATAAACTCGTTCGGCATTCCACTGCAGTATGTTGAGTGTCCGGGGTGTTTGGTCAATAGCTCTTAACCTACTCCCCTGTGCCTTGACTCCACAGCACAGGGAAGGTGACCACCAGTAGTCATGGGTAGACCCCCTCGAGGCAGGGGGCCCGGCACTATCACCGCATGATGGGACTTCGCGGGATTAGCACCATAACGATTAATTTTAATTTATGACATCATGAATTAACTTACGTTGCACTGCTTTGTCAAGCCTGTGGCTCAGTACATCCGATTTCGACAAGCATTTATTCGGGGTGCTTTACCTAGCCTTTGACTATCCCCAGTCTACCTACAAGGCAGCAGGTTTGTGTGTCTCTTCGTCTCGTCCCTCTCCCTTGACCTGTCCGACATGGGTGACCCCACCAGTAGCTGTGCTACAATCGGCATAGCTCTTGGGGTCATTGGAACGCGCAAGCCCCTCTACCTCGTCACGGTGGACACACAGCAGAGGGGGTCTGCAATCAAGACTGTATCATCTGCAAATCTAATGTTATTGATGCATCCCCCCCCCCCCCCCCCCCCCCCCCAATTGATTCTTTCCATATCTTCTATATTTCTGAAAATATTTTCACTGTACAGGGAAAAAAATCTGGAGACATTACACATCCCTGTCTCACACCTCTCTTAATAGGTTGATATTGACCTACTTCATCATCAATTCTTATGGCAGCTTGTTGTTTCCAATATATGTATCTTACAAGTCTGAGGTCTTTTCCATCAATTTGTAGATTTTCAAGCATCCTTATCATGTCAACATGTCTCACTTTATCGAAAGCCTTTGTGTAGTCAATAAAGCAAAGATATAGATCCTTGTTTACTTCCAAAGAACGTTCAATTGCTGTTCTCAGTATATACACAGCATTTACTGTGCCCTTGCCTTCTACAAACCCACATTGTTCTTCTCCTATTTCGGTTTGTATTTTCTTCCTAACTCTTTGCATGATAATTCTCAGCAGAATGTTTGTGATGTGGCTCATTATACTAATTGTTCTATGTTGATCGCATTCCATGGCTCCTGATTTCTTCGGGATTGCAATAAATATAGAATTACATAATTCAGGAGGTATATCTCCAGTATCGTATATTGCGTTCAGCAGCCTGGTGACTTGGTCTAATTCCATATTCTTCTAAGGCATTGATCATTTCTACTGTGATGTTATCTGTACCCGGGGTCTTGCCAGTTTTCATATGGTTAAGAGCATTCTGAACTTCTATCTTCAAAATTGATGGTCCTTCATTATTATTCCGATGATCATATTGTTCTTCTCTTGTATCATCATAAAGGTCTTTCACATAATCTGACCACGCATGTAAAATCTGATCTTTTTCTATTATGATTTTGCCATCTTTGGTTTTTAGGCAACCCGTTGATGTGTGTGTTCTTTTGTTAGTGATGTCATTAATTCTTTTGTGCATTAATTTGGTATTCCGGGTGTTGTGTTGGTGTTCAATTTCCTTGCAATTTTCCTCAAGCCATGTTTCTTTTGCCTCTTTGCATAGCTTCCTAATTTTCCTATGAATCTCTTCATATTTTTCCTTGTTATTTTTGTTATTTCTTCTTACTTCCATGAGTTTTAAGATGTCTTCCGTCATCCATTTCTTGCGTCCTATTATCTTTACTTTTGGGATGGTTGTTTCTGCAGCTTGGTTGACTGATTTCTTTAACATTTCCCATTGGTCACTGACATCTTGAAATAATATTTCCATATCGGACAATGCATCAAATCTGTTCTTTACCTCTACGTTGAATTTATCTTTTATTTCCTCACTCTTCAGTGCTTGTAGATCAAATTTTGTGTTTCTTGGTGAATATTTGACTTTCTTTAATTTTATATGTAAATTGCTTAAGATTAATCTATGGTCGCTGTAGCAGTCTGCGCTTGGTATAGTTTTTGCGACTTTTAAGGCATTTCGAAATCTTCTGTTGATGAGGATGTAATCAATCTGATTTCTAATCTTATGATCAGGACTCCTCCATGTCCATAATCTCCTTGGGTGCTGTTGAAACCAGGTGTTTCCAATAATCAAATCTTGCTCTTTTGCCCACTGTACTAGTCTGCAACCTCTTTCATTCTGTTCCCCTAGTCCATACTTGCCTACTATGCATCCGTCCTGTTGATTTCCAACTTTGGCATTCAAGTCACCCATTATGATAGTTACTTCAGAATTCTTGCATTTCTTGAAGGCTTTCTCTAAATCACTATAAAATTCATCGATGCTGTCATCACTACTGTCTGCTGTTGGTGCATAAACTTGTATGACGTTGACATCAAAAGGTCTTCCACTCAACTTCACCAGTAACACTCTGTCTGATACAGTCCAATATCCTTTGATCGATTTTGCTCTCTCTGTATCCATTATAATTGCTACTCCTCGCTGTTGTTTCTCTCCACCAGAATAGATTATTCTATATTCCTCAGATGTCATAATGCCCATTCCTGTCCATCTGGTCTCACATACACCTAACAGGTTAATATTTAATCATCTCATTTCATTCTTAATGTTATCAAATTTCCCATCCCCACTCATAGTTCTTACATTCCAAGTTCCTACTTTCAATGTTGATATTCTTTTGCACTCAGTCGCCTGATGACGGTCTGGAGTCACCTGGTGCACATGACTACCCCTACCGGGCGAGGCTACTCCTATGGAGCACCCATTTACGCTGTTTCTCTGATTGTCGATAAGACTGCAGTACATGATATTCTTGGCATCTGTAAAAAAGGTAGTTTGCCATTGCTTTCCCTCCTAGCAGTGACCATACTGGTCGATGACCGTAGCCATTGTCTCCCAAAAAGGAGATCCTCTGCCTACCGTCGTGAAGCTGGAGACCATAACCTACAACTATCTGTTGGCTGCTCTTCAACTTCATCCACCACCTGCACACATGGCTTCACGTAACCCTGATCGGGGGGCTAAATGGGTACTCCACCTTGCCCAAGGGTGTCCTGTAGGCTAGCGGAGGGAAGGAGGCACCTTACCTCTCCTTTGATAGGGGATACCCCTATCCCGCCACCGAACATATACATTAATACTTAATTTAATACAATCAAAACAAAATAATATGTATTTTTTAATGTGCAGTTCTTTCAAATATATATTTAATAATATCAAATTGTAAGTTTATATATTAAACTTACAATTTGTTATTATACTGACAAAAAAAAAAACGTTAAAAATATATGCTATAATTACAGCTACAGGTGTCCGCATAGGATCGACCTATCTATAAATTTCAAATATGGTATCTAATGTTTTATCACTTAAATCTGTTTAGGACAATATGTCATTAATTTGAATACGTTTTACCAATGTTTATTTACAAAAAAAAATTTATCATGCAAAGTCTACTGTTATTTTGACTTGAAAGTATAGAAACTAGGTTCTCTATTTTCTCTATTTTTTTTCAATTAAATTACGATCGCAGAAAAATTATTGCATGTAGCACCTGTACTAACATGTTAATTATGCACAGCTATCCAACAAAGTTTTTTTAAATCAAAATGTTTAAAAAAAAAATTAAATACGGTAGAAAATATTCTTGCGTTAATTAGGTTATGTGCGTACTTGTGTAAAATGCACTTACCTGAATTGTAACTCCAGTAAGGACACAACAACAACAACAACAAAACACTGTTCAAAATAATGTCAACAATCAAATTATCAAAGAAACACACTGAATATACTAAATAAAAGGTCAGAAATATTGTATCGTCTGCCGGCTCACTCCAACTACAAAAGGTCAGCGCATACTCGAGTGTAACACAGGGGAATCCGGGAATCTCCCCTAGGGTTTGCATAACTGGTTATCGGTAATACAAACCCTAGGCAAATAGCGCTTTCTTCTTCGAAAAGACGCGCTAAAAAAATTGGGTGAAGAGTATGGGACGTCCCGGACGTGCAGCATTGGGACTAATAATGCTGCAGTATATTTAAGTATACATATATGACAATTGCTGCAGTATATTTAAGTATACATATATGACAATTGCTCACTCGGACAATATTTGTTGGGGGCCCAAGCTATAGCTTGTGTAGCTTATACGTAAATCCTGCACCGCCTTTTCCTCCAGTTTCCTACCGGTTTGCTAGACCCGTCATAGGTTCCTTACCTAATATAAGACCGCAACGGCTTACTTTAATAAATAATTACTAGGCCTATCAGTTACCAGTAAGTTAGCTAATTTTGTCAAAATGCCGAATAACTGTCTCTGTACATAGTTATCTTGTCGCTTTCACTTAATTAATTCATGAAAAGTGGGGGGGGGGGGGGAATTTTCGCCGGTGGGGAATCGAACCACGGTCTCCTGCTTTACAGGCGGAGATACTGTCCTGTTAAATTCCCGAGAGGAGACTGGACTCAACAAGCACATCTTTAAACTTATTATTTGTTGGGATTATTGACTGACTTTGGTCTACACTCCTCTCTTCTGTCTTCCCTTCCATATATCTATTTCTTTCACTCTCTCTATTATTCCCTCAACACATACTCCGACAACAGTTCCTTTCAACGATAAGATAAAAGATTTATTAATAAAAACTATGTCTGGTGTATGTATGGATATTGTCTATGTAGTTGGTATGTTCTTCTAGTGTGGTTGCCAGATTATGAACTCTGAATGTCTATCAGCGTTGTTGCTTCTCGCCCTTTCATTCTTCAAGATCACAGGACAGCACATCAAACAGGACAGAGCTCACCCGGATGATCCGTATGCTTGCATCTAATGGTAAATCCGTTATAGAATGAACCAAAAACTGTTCACCACAGAGTCAAGGTACCGTAATAAAAGTCCCGTAAGTTTATGAATGCTCCTGAATCTGTTTCATGACGGTAAGTATCCACCATCGAAAAACCACCACATCGCCACAGTTCTTCCTATAGTCTTTTATTACTATTACTGTTTGGCTTGTCTCTTATTTCTTCTTTATTCTTACAATACGTATGTAGTTGCAAGTATCCCTGCTTGCCACAGTTTAACATCCTTTCCTTTTAAGGGTTTTGTGGTATATTCGTTTGAGCATACAGTGTTCTGTATTTTATTTAACTTATTTCTTTCTTCATCGTAAATATGTTCATATTCTGTTTGGTTCCATGTAAGTACTTTATTTGTTCAAGGGTATTCCTCTTCATCTCTTCTCTGCTTTCACTAGGAGAGTGGAACCTGGAAAAGTATAACAAATCCAGTGATAAGCGTCCGCCCCTGACTACTACTTATGCAAGTGTCCTTCTCCAGCCATAATGACAAGGCTTCCGAAGTGAACACCCGCATAAGACATATGAATTCACCAAAGTCTAAACTATCTACTAATAGAAAGCAATGGTAAATGCTATTCATTCACATCTATATTCCTATGCTAAACTATATCTAATATATTTATACCTTATTTAGGCATCTATGTTCCTGGAATCGAAATAACACTTAGCGAATAACACACTATTATCCCCTCTTTCCATCATTAGGGACGTGTATTTCTATTCCCACTCAAGAACATATCTCCTTCAGGTCAGTTTGGAACACACACTAAACTTACACAAAGAATTGACCCTCTTTATATCGGTCATTTTTGCCGCATAGTCCTTGACATTGCTGGACACCTCACATCCAGACTGCATTATCATTGTTAGTGGAAAATTACAGCTCTGAACCGTTTCACATCCATACTGCAATATGCTGTCCAATAATCTCTCTGCTTTAGTCGCAAACCAATTTTTCCACTCGACCGTTTACCTGTGCGGTTAGCCGGCCCCTTCTGTGTCTTGACCTATAAACACATGCGCCTTGTCACTCCTTTGTCCGTTACCCCCACTATTTCGCTTTTTAACCCTTCCTCCACCTGGTCCGTCGGTGTATACAGTCGTCCATCTGGGAATCATTAACTCTCAGTATTTCACGACAGATACTTACCGCTATGCTACTGAGAACACGATGAAAATTTAACAAAAGTATATCATATAGTCAAACACATGTCCCGATGACGTCATGTATGTAACGTGACTTGCCTTTGATCCAATGAGGCCCTATATGGGATACTTTTTCACTATAGAGTTACGTTTTCATTTGGGACCGTTATTCGGAAGAATAAAAAGAATATCAACATTGAAAGTAGGAACATGGAATGTAAGAACTATGAGTGGGGATGGGGAATTTGATAACATTAAGAATGAAATGAGAAGATTAAATATTAACCTGTAAGATGTATGTGGCGGTCTCTCTGGCCGAGGGGTTACACCACTTTCTCCGTAATCCCGTTTATCACGCAGGGTCTCGTAGCCGGCGAGAACTGGGAGCGGTTCGTCCCCCGCTGTTGACTTGCGGGATAACTGAGCCGGCCGCTCAGAAAGCAATGGCAAACTACTGAGTGTAATCGTGCCAAGAAATCAACAGACAGCTGAAATGTGCTGCTGTTGACAGCGATGTCCTGTAAAGGATATGCAAAACATTTTTGGAGGTGTATTTGAGACCAGATGGACAGGAATGGGCTCATTATGACATCTGAGGAATATAGAATAATCATAATCTATTCTGGTGGAGAGAAACAACAGCGAGGAGTAGCAATTATAATGGGTACAGAGAGAGAAAAATCAATCAAAGGATATTGGACTGTATCAGACAGAGTGTTACTGGTGAAGTTGAGTGGAAGACCGTTTGATGTCAACGTCATACAAGTTTACTTTATGCACCAACAGCAGACAATAGTGATGACAATGACAGCATTGCTGAATTTTAGAGAAAGCCTTCAAAATATGCAACAGTTCTGAAGTAACTATCATAATGGGTGACTTGAATGCCAAAGTTGGAAATCAACAGGCCGGATGCATAGTAGGCAACTATGGGCTAGGGTTACAGAATGAAAGAGGTTGCAGACTAGTACAGTGGGCAAAAGAGCAGGATTTGATTATTGGAAACACCTGGTTTCAACAGCACCCAAGGAGAGTATGGACATGGAGGAGTCCTGATCATAAGATTAAAAATCAGATTGATTACATCCTCATGAACAGAAGATTTCGAAATGTCTTAAAAGTCGCAAAAACTATACCAAGCGCAGACTGCTACAACGAGCATAGATTAATCTCAAGCAATTTACATATAAAATTAAAGAGAGTCAAAGATTCACCAAGAAACACACAATTTGATCTGCAAGCACTGAAGAGTGAGGAAATAAAAGATAAATTCAACGTAGAGGTAAAAAACAGATTTGATGCATTGTCCGATATGGAAATATTATTTCAAGATATCAATGACCAATGGGAAATGTTAAAGAAATCAGTCAACCAAGCTGCAGAAACAACCATTCCAAAAGTAAAGAGAATAGGACGCAAGAAATGGATGACGGAAGACATCTTAAAACTCATGGAAGTAAGAAGAAATAACAAAAATAACAAGGACAAATATGAAGAGATTCATAGGAAAATTAGGAAGCTATGCAAAGAGGCAAAAGAATCATGGCTTGAGGATAATTGCAAGGAAATTGATCACCAACACATTACCCGGGATACCAAATTAATGCACAAAAGAATTAATGACATTACTAACAAAAGAACACACACATCAACGGGTTGCCTAAAAAACAAAGATGGCAAAATCATAATAGAAAAAGATCAGATTTTACATGCGTGGTCAGATTATGTGAAAGACCTTTATGATGACACAAGAGAAGAACAATATGATCATCGGAATAATAATGAAGGACCATCAATTTTGAAGATAGAAGTTCAGAATGCTCTTAACCATATAAAAACTGGCAAGACCCCGGGTACAGATAGCATCACAGTAGAAATGATCAATGCCTTAGAATAATATGGAATTGACCAAGTCACCAGGCTGCTGAACGCAATATACTATACTGGGGATATACTTCCTGAATTATGTAATTATATATTTATTGCAATCCCGAAGAAATCAGGAGCCATGGAATGCCATCAACATAGAACAATTAGTATAATGAGCCACATCACAAAGATTCTGCTGGGAATTATCATGCAAAGAGTTAGGAAGAAAATACAACTTGAAATAGGAGAAGAACAATGTTGGGTTTGTAGAAGGCAAGGGCACAGTAAATGCTGTGTATATACTGAGAACAGTAATTGAGCGTTCTATAGAAGTAAACAAAGATCTATATCTTTGCTTTATTGACTACACAAAGGCTTTCGATAAAGTGAGACATGTCGACATGATAAGGATGCTTGAAAATCTACAAATTGATGGAAAAGACCTTAGACTTGTAAAAAACATATATTGTAAACAACAATCTGCCATTAGAATTGATATTGATGTAGGTCAATATCAGCCTATTAAGAGAGGTGTGAGAAGGGATGTGTAATGTCTCCAGATCTTTTTTTCCCTTTGCAATGAAAATATATTTAGAAATATAGAAGATATGGGAGGAATCAACATTGGGTGACGATACATCAATAACATTAGATATGCAGATGATATTATTGATACAGTTTTGATTGCAGACAATGAACAGGACCTGCAAAATTTAGTAGATGCGGTTGTTGCACACAGTGAACAAGTAGGGTTAGAACTGAATATTAAGAAGACACAGATTATGATCGTCACTAGGAAGAAGGAAATACCACAATGTGATTTACGAGTAGATGGACATATTCTTAAACAAGTGAATCGATATTGTTATCTCGGCACAGTCATAACATCTGATGGGATTCCTTGAAGAGATTAGAACAAGAATTGCCATTGCAAAGGTAGCCTTTTGCAAGATGAAAAACATACTGACCAACAAAAATATATCAATTGAAACGAGAAAAAGAGTGTTGAGATGCTACATAGAACCTATACTTTTGTATGGATGTGAGTAGTATATATGTACAAAAGCATCTCGTTTTGAGGTGGAAATCTATATTCCACCTCAAAGGGCGATAACTTCTCGGTTTTTCTTTTCTTTCAAAAATGTAGGCGTGTTCTAGTGACTCATCAGAGGGGGGTGTGGTGGTCAAGTGACCCCTGTAATTATAGGTACTTCTAGTATACGACATTTAACACCCAAAATAATAAACAAACGATTCAAAGAAGGTATATAATAATTTTTAATAAAACATATATTAGCAAACAATACAAAGCATATTGAACAATTAAATAAGTAGCGGTATGGTCGATAAATTATCATTATGAACCTGTCTTTTTATATACAAATATGACAGGGAAGCACGATGTTGTTGATACGTATACACACCCGTCCCCTGGGTCTTGAATCCTATATTGGTTCCCCCACCCGCCTCTTGGGTGGTGAGAACATTCAAGAATGTGTCCTTGCCCAAGACATTGTGGTTTTTGGTCAGACCTTTGGTACTGATTTTATCATAATCTCCGACACAAATATACGTCTTACTGCATAACGACACCATCCCCTCCCCTTCGTATTCTAGTTTAAAATGCCCGGGTGTTCTCTTTTTTTTTTCTTGGCGGGGAAGTGTGGGAAAATCTGGAAGGTAGAACCGAGAAGATGTTTTTTTTTTTTTGGCGGTCGGTGAAGTGTGACGGTGTGTGACGGTGGTCGGTTCATAACAGAAGGGGGTGTATGAGGGGTGGGAAAAGTAATTAAATAACGGGTTGTACAAACGTTGGTGAGTGGTGTGTTAAAATATTTTGAACTGTTAACACATTGGAGGTGTATATTAGTAGGAATAGAAGGAATAGTTGCGGTGGTGACAGTAGTAATAATGGGTATGGCTTAGTGAAATTAGTTGATGAGGGGTGGTTATTAGTGCTTTGTAGAGGGCCGTAGTGCCTAATTCACTATTATCACACGTGTTACAAATGAAACCTTAAAAAATAAAGTAGTCGGTTGTAATGGATATGGTGTAGTGTCATTCAGTGGTAATGGGTGGGTACCAGGTATTAGTGGTCAAGAGATGGTCATGTAGGGGTCAAGTGGTCGAGTATTCACTTAAATTGTAGGGAAAAGGACGTGTAGTGATATGGTGATGATCAAGAGATGGTAAAGAGGTGGTCAAGTAGTGGTCAAGTAATGGTCAAGTAGTGGTCAAGTGGTCGAGTGACCACTTAAATTGTAAGGAGAGTACGTGTAGTGACATCGTGGTGGATAAAGTGATCGGCGAGGTGGTCAAGTAGTGGTCAAGTACTGGTCAAGTGACCAATTAAATTGTCGAGGAAAGTATGTGTTGTGATATGGTGATGGTTAAAGTGAGTAATAAAGTGGTCAAGTAGTGGTCAAGTGGTGGTCAAGTTGTGGTCAAGTGGTCGAGTGACCACTTAAATTGTAAGGAGAGTACGTGTAGTGACATCGTGGTGGATAAAGTGATCGGCGAGGTGGTCAAGTAGTGGTCAAGTACTGGTCAAGTGACCAATTAAATTGTCCAGGAAAGTATGTGTAGTGATATGGTGATGAAGTGAGTAATAAAGTGGTCAAGTAGTGGTCAAGTAGTGGTCAAGTAGTGGTCAAGTAGTATTTTCGACCACGATATATACAATGTATCAACACTGCAAGCTACTTACACAATTTTCACATACACATTACAACTGATGCCAAGATATTGTCACTCTGGTTTCTCTTCACAAAGTATAAATATTTCGCCTTTATTGATCTAGAGAGGCTGACTATTGTAGAGGATGATGAGGAGGAGGTTGAAGAAAAGCCTAGATCAAAAGTTTCAGAAAAGGTGGCTGTGGAAATGTGGTTTCTCAGGAAAATGCAAAGAATACCATGGACAGATAGAAAAACCAACGAACGAGTCCTTCAAGAAACAAATGCAGATCGTAAACTGATTAGAGTCATTAGACGTAGACAGTCAAAATGTTTGGGCATTTTATGAAAAGAAATGAATTAGAGAACTTGGTGACAACTGGCAAGATCGAAGGGAAGAGACCAAGGGGAAGACCTAGAAGCAAATACCTGGATGGCTTGGCCACATGGCATGGTCGAGACAGGAACACTGAGCTGATCCACGACGCTGGTGATCGAGTGAGATGGCAGAACATGACCGCCCACGCTTACCGGCATGGCACATGATTGATTGATTGATTGCTCAAGAGCCCTTGCCAACTGGCAAAGGAGAAACGAGTGAAGAATTGCTGCCACGAAAGATTTATACGTTGTGAAGCGAATTTAATATGACTGGTAAGTCAGATCAATGAAGGCAAAATATTTATACGTTGTGAAGCGATTTACTATGACAGGTAATTCAGATCAATAAAGGCGAAATATTTATACGTTGTGAAGCGAGTTACTGTGACAGGTAAGTCAGATCAATACATTTTTTTAAAAACTTTTATTGAGTGTCTAAGTCGTTGCAAAGTGTATTGTTTGTGTTTTTACAAAGCGTTGCATGTGAACGTGTAGGTGACATATGCACAAAAAATACAAATATTTTATACATTTTAACATTTCTACATTGAATTTGTTGTAGGGTAAAACCTTACAAAAACAACAGCATGATGATAGTGCACCGATATTATTTCCCCTGCCGCCTCCCTCTCCTGTCGGCTCTAAAACTCCAATACTATCACCACCACTCGGTAATGATGAAACTGGCAGTATAAAATGTCTGAACCAATCGGAGAGGGCGACAGCAGCATCAACAAACAAACAGTATCAAGATGGTGGGAATGGGAGGTGTAAACAGTATCGGGGTTTACAAGGCAGAAATGGTAGTGGTTGCATTTATAATGTTTGTGTTGTTACATGCGTTCTGTGTATTTAGTATTTGTGTAGGTGTGTTTACGGAGCGTTGCATGTGGGCGTGTATGTGATGTGTGCATATTTTATTCATTGGGCATATTTACATGTGAAGGGGAGTAGATAGGGAGAAGGGTAATCCTTTCCATTCTTGTTTCCATTGTCACAACTCACCCGTTTGGACCCATCACTCTAATGCCCTCGTCACCACTCTCTGGTAATGATGGTAAAGGCAGGATAATTTTTGGAACCAAAAGGTGGTTGTATCAGCAAAGGCAAACAAACAAAACCATGAGCAATGTAAGGGCGGGGGGTCACATGGGAGATGAGGTTATATATTCATAAAGGTGACTATAATAATAATGCAAATAAAACCAAATACATCAATAATAATGATGACAAACATTAACCTACTAAGGATGATAACAGTACTGATAGTAGCAGCAATGATAATAATAGTTATGATAATGATTTCACTTTCCAAGACTGTGATTCCATTTGCTAGAATGATATTCCTAGGAATGGTGTTAGCATAGCATAGCAGGTACATATAATATCAACATGCAATGTTTAATAATAGTAGAAGTAAAAGGAGTTGGTTATCTTTTTCTCCTTGCTTATTTTTTTTTTTTTTTTTTTTTGGGGGGGGGGGGGGGGGGGGGGGTCTTATTTGTAAGGGTTCATTAATTTTTTCCCTTTCCTCCTCCTCCTTTTTTTTTTTTTTTTTTTTGTAAAAAGTAAGCAAGCATCTATATTAGCACAATTTTTTACAATCTCATTGGTTTGGTAACCATATGTGGTTTTGTATTCATTCATTCATTATTCACTCACATCTTCTTGTTTCTTTCTCGCACTCATGTGTACTAGGTTTTAAAATCAGAAAGAAGAGTACTTGTGTTTACTCTGGAGATATCTGTGATATTTTGTGTTTACAACATAGGAAATTTATCCATTTGCATATTCCATTCCTTGAACACATTTACATGTGAATGGGAGTTACGCAAGGAAAGGGGGAAATCTTTACATTTTTGTTTCCCTTGCCCTCCTCTCACCAATTTGTTCTACTCCACCAATGCCTTCATAACCACTATCTGGGCAATGATGGTAAAGGCAGGATAAATATTTGAAACAAACCGGTGTGGGTATCAGCAAAGGCAACAACAATCATGAGCATGGGGGGGGGGGGGGGTCACATGTGAAAAGGGTTTTTGTTTTATTACTAATGATGACAATAATAATAATGACAAGAAGAGACATACTGAGGGTAATAACAGCCAATATAAAAAAACAGCAATGGTAATAGTTATGAAAATGATAACATTTTTACAAATTGTGATTCCATTTGCTAGGATGGTTTTCTTTGGAATGGTGTTAACATAGCATAGCAGGTATATACAAATGCAGACTGCAGTTTGTAATAATAGTTGGAATAAAGGGGGTTGGTTATTTTTCCTCCTCCCCCCCCCCCCTTTATTGTAAGGGTTCATTCATTTTTTCACCCTCTTTGCGCGCTCTCTCTCTTTTTATGAAAAAAAAATTAAACAAGCATTTGTATTAACACAAATTTTTCCAGTATCATTGGTTTGGTAACCATATGTGATTTTTTATTCATTCATTCAACACTCACTCACATGATTCAAAGGGGGTGCCAAAGAGAAAGGGACATGATCACTCTTAATGATGGTGCAGGCAGGACAAATGTTTGAACCGACCAGTGGGGGTAGTAGCAAAGGCAACAAAACCATAAGCAAAAGGGGGCACAAGAGAGATGCAGTTGTAAAATAATAATGATGATATCAATAATTTTTTTAACATTAATGGTACAAAGAATAATAAGGTAGGATAATGATAGTCATAATAATAATAATAATAATAATAATAATAATAATAATAATAATAATAATAGATATGTGATTCTATTTACTAAAATGATAATCTTGGTAATGGTGGTAGTATAGCATAGCAAGTGCTTTTAAAGCAAGCATCCAATATTTAATACATTGGGATGGAAGGAGTTGCTTTTCTTTTCTCCTTCCCCCCCCCCTATCTATAAGGGTTAATCCATCATTTGAAGCAAATAAGACAGGCATTTATACTTTCACAAATCTTTACATGAGGGATTATTCATTGGTCTTGGTGACCATGTGTGATATTTTATAATCATTCACTCACCATTCACTCACAGTTTCTTCTTTCTTTTTCGCACTCATGTATACCAAATTTGTAATACAATAATGAAGAATACGTATGATTTACTCTGGAAACAGTTGTGATATTATGTGCGTGTACATAAATGATATTAAGTGTGTGTTATATGTGCGGTGTTTGTATCTGGCTGAGTTTCTACATGTCCATATGAGATATCTATAGTAAGAAAGAGCTGTCAGTAGTTTTGTATGTATGTCTTTTGCTGATTTTGGTATAGTGTTGAGAAAAATTGCTTTATATATGTCGGTTTGTTTGCCTGTGTGCGTTTGTATGAGGTGTTTGAGTGTTGCGCATATGGCTGTAATTGTTGGCCATGTATAATAAATGTGTTCCTCTGTCTCCGTTGTGTTATTTCTACATAGCTGACACTGTGATATTTGTTTGAATTTGTATGCTTCTGTCTGTGTTGTCGGTGTCATATTGTATAACAGTCTATATGTGATCTCCCTAGCTTTTGGTGTTATGTGTTTGTTGTGTAGGTTTGCAAAGGTGCATGTGAAGTCAGACATGAAGTATTTGTGTCCTCTTTTAATCCTAAGTTTGAGTGATGGTGCTTGCTCTCTAACTAAATGTTTGTATAGTGTGTGTGTTGTTTGCTGTATTAATTGTTCATGTCCTTGTATTGCCTGTATGCATGTCTGGTAGAATGTTGGCAATGTTCCCTGGTAGTGTGCAGTTGCATTGTTAAGAGGGGTGAGGTGTTTTATGTAGTGCTATATAATATAAAGCTAATCTATGTTGTTCTGGATGTCTGATGATTTTACCTATGTGACTGATTCTAAGTGACAGTATATTTTGTGGATGTCCTGTAGTGAAATCACCCCTTGTTTTTTGTCTTGTATGAGTGTTTTGTGTTGAATGCTGTGTATTGTGTTGGTGAAGATGAAACGTCTGATTTGTTAGTTTATGTCTGTGACGGTCTGTTTGGGAGGGTCCAGTACTGTCGCTAAGTATAATATTTTAGGTATTATGTATGTGTTGACTATTGTGCTTCTACCAAATATTGTGCATGTTTTGTACCTATACCTATGTAACATGTCTGTGATCTATTGGGTCAGTGAGTGCCATGTCTGTCTGTGTGTTTCTGTGGGATCACATGGGAATGTGATCCCATACAGCTTCATGGTGTCTGTGTGTCTAAGGTCTGGGGGAAATCAGACTTTTGTTTCCACTTTCCTAGACCCATTATCTGTGATTTCTGTATATTTACTTTGGCTCCACTGCCTTTTCCAAAATGGGTAAAGGTGTGGAGTATGTTCCTTATTGAGATGTTGCTAGTGGAAAGAAGGCAGTGTCATCTGCATAAGCGACGTCCTATCCCGTGTAGGAAGGTTCCTTTAATACTAGTGTCTTGTCTTATCTTCTCTAGTAAAGGCTCTAAGGTGAGCACGTACAGTAGTGGTGATAAGGGACATCCCTGTCTTACAGATCTCGTGAGCCTGAAGCTAGCTGTCAGTGAATGGTTCACCAACACTCTGCTCTCAGGATTTTTGTACAAGATCTGTATCCACTGCCTGTAGTACTCTCCTATGTTACAGTGTTCTAGTGTCCTATGCAGGTAAGTGTGGGAAATCCTGTCGAAGGCCTTCTCTTGATCCAAGGACAAGATGGAGGATGGACAATCCTTCCCATGTGTGTAGTTGATTATGTCTCTAATGAGGTGGTTGTGGTTGTGTATATTTCTGTCTTTGACACTGCACTGTTGGTCTGGGTGTATGAGTGTTGGCATGAAAGGTTTGAGTTTGTTGGTGAGTGATTTGGCAAGTATCTTATAGTCTGTGTTGAGTAAGGAAATTGGTCTGTAGTTCTTCAGTTGTGTTTTGTCGGTGTTGTCTTTGCGTATGAGTGTGATGTAGGACATGTTACAGCTTTCAGGTAATTGTTGTTTGTCAAAGGCTTCCTGATAGACTTTAAGGAGAAGATTGCCTAGGATAGGAAAGAAATGTTGGTAGAATTCTACTGTCAAACCGTCTGGTCCTGGAGTTTTGTCTTTGTTTAGTGTGCTCAGTGCCTTTGTTATATCTGTCAGTGTCAGTTCAGTGTCCAGTTTTTCTCTGTGTCAGGTAATTTCTTTGTGTACTGTAAGAAGTTGTCTTGTATCTGTGTGTCGACTGCCTCTGCTGTAAATAGATGTGTGTAGTGTTGTTGGAAAGCGGTCCCTATGTGTGGTGTTTCTGTCTGCATGTTTCCCTGCATGTCTGATATTTGGCTTATTTGTCTCCTATGCTGTATATTCTGCTCTATTGCAATGTACTGTGTACTGGCTGTCTCTTGTGTAATTGTATTGAGCTTTGTTCTGAGAAGAGCACCCATATATCTGTGTTGTTGGTGTTCTTCTAGCTGTGCTTCAAGTGTGTGTAAATGAAGTGCATCTCTGTCTGTCTGTTTTGTTAATCGTATGGCTGTCTGTATAATACGCTCCTGTCTTAGTCTGTCTTTGTGGATCATGGTTGCTATATGCTGTGTTCTGCTTCGTATCGTGTTTTTTAGCAAGTCCCAGTATTGTGTGATGTTCTCAGTCGGTATATTGCCTGTGTAAGTGTGTATGAGCTGTGTCATATATTTTACATATCGTGTGTCGTTCAGAAGTGTGCAATTAAATTTCCAATGAGGTGAACGCTTGTGAGGCTGCGTGTCTGTGCTGTTCGGGCTAATGTGTACTAGTATACCTTTGTGGTCTGTGAAGTCTAGTGTTTGTCGTAGGTGTTGGGATTTTATGATGTTGTGTGTTGCTGAGTGTGTAGAATCTGTCTAATCTGGATGATCTGTTGTGTGCTTTGTTTGTGTACGTCGTTTCTCTGCTGTCGGGGTGTGTTTGCCTGAATGCGTCTGTGAGGTTGTGTGTATCGATGATGTTTAGCAGTGTGTCTAGTTGATGTATGCTGTCCTTGCCGGACCTCCTCAGCTGTGTTCTTACTTCACCTCCTACCACATCCATTCCTTCAAGAACAGTTGAAATCACCGGCAAGAACAATATTTTGTCCCCTGTATGTCTGTGTTAATAAGTCGTCTAACTGTTCGTAAAATAGAGGTTGGTAATTGTAATTGGGCGGTGCTTGTATGTTTACAATGACAAATGAGTGTGTGTCGTTTTTCACCTGAACTGTACAAATCCTACCATGTGTGTCGCTGTGTGTTCTAAAAATATCCCACGTGTCCGAGATTTGTATGATGGCTGTCCCTGATCCCGTGTTATTTTCCGCTAAACTAAAGGATGAATATTTTAATCCTAGCCGTGTCACTAATTCTGCTGCTTCAAAATCTGTTTTGATGTTTGTTTCTTGTAGTAAAATAAAATCTGGTTTGTGTATGAGTGTGAATAAGTGTTTTAATTTCATTTTCATACCACGAATATTCAAGCTAATTAAACATAGGTTGTCTGCCATTTTTAAAATAAAAATTAAACAACATGGTGGTTAAATTTAAGTGATTACCTTTATCTTTTCTGTGGTAATTCAGTTCTGGGTTGTGTCTTCGGTTTTGATAATATTTGTGTGGTTTTCGTTCTCCTCGTGGTCTTCGTCGGTGTCTTCGTCAGTGTTGATAAAAAGTAGTCTTTCGTTGTCGCTGTTTTCATTCTGCTTTGTAGCAGCTTTCTTGCATGGTTTGGAAGGGGAAGGGGAAGATCTTCCTTCCTTTTCTCTCATGTCTTTGTTGTTTGAGGAATTTCTTCTCTCTGCCCACTGTCTTTTTCTGCCGTAGTTGACGGTTTGGAAACCGTCGTCGTTGGTTTCTTGTGAAATTGTTTTTTATTGAGTTTCTGCGGCTGTCTCCGTGGTCACCGGTCCGCCAGTTACCTCGACGTCATCTTGGACGGCGTTGTTTTGCTGTGTGTCGGCCTTACCCGTGATTGCCGGGAATTCCTCTTGTGCTGGTTCAGAGGGTTTCTTCTTATTGTTTTTCTTCTGCCGCCTTGTCGGGCATTGGTTAGACCAGTGATCGTCTTGGCTGCAAAATGGACATTGGGTCCGGCGACCTGGCATAGTGAAAAGTATGCGATGATCGCCTGTTATTTTTCTTGGTGTCGTGATCTTTGCGTAGGGCGGCACCGGTTTCCGTCCATTTAGATCAATAAATTTTTTAATTTTTTTTATTTTCTTTCTTTCTAAATTTTTTAACTTTTCTGAGCTTTTTAATACTGGAAATCATTCACATCACCTGGGGAACTCAAAATGGACAATAGAAATCTGCAAGTCTTTGTGAAATTACTGAAACGGAACTATTTGTGTAACATAAATCTGAACACATAAACTATAATGAGTTTTTAAACAATTTTTCATTCGCACAACTATATCAACATATGCTACAGTTTTGTGGTACTGAGGCATTTTCTAATGTCACTTTGCATGTGCCCTTACTTTATTAGTGTGCCGTTTCATTAATATCTTCACAATATTGTCAGCTCGTGATTTTCTGATCATGTCTCTCAACCAAATGGCATCCTACTTTTATGATAAGAGCAATATCCAAATGTACACCGACTTGCTATTATTCTTTGTCTCATGTCCACCGGTACGGTGACACCTTCACCATCCCAGATGTCCAACCCCTCCATTCTGCTGTCGTATAACAAACACAAGAGATTATTTTACATGCCTTGATTTGTACTGGGCATATGGTGCCAGTCCCATCCATCCAGCACTTGATTGGTGATGTGATTAACAGCACGGTGGCCACCAGTTGCTTTTCAGGATACTTCCTGGTATCCATTATAGGCTTGATTGACCCGGGAACCCAGGTCAACTGTTTAAAATCTACCTCGACAGGGATTCGAACACTATCACCAGCAGATGGGCATTGCAAGCATGATATACACCATTATACTGCAGCTCCCCGGTTGTCACATTGGTTAACACATATTTGTATTATCTATTCTACATATCCACTCCTATACTGTCACATTGGTTAACACATATTTGTATTATCTATTCTACATATCCACTCCTATACTGTCACATTGGTTAACACATATTTGTATTATCTATTCTACATATCCACTCCTATACTGTCACATTGGTTAACACATATTTGTATTATCTATTCTACATATCCACTCCTATACTGTCACATTGGTTAACACATATTTGTATTATCTATTCTACATATCCACTCCTATACTGTCACATTGGTTAACACATATTTGTATTATCTATTCTACATATCCACTCCTATACTGTCACATTGGTTAACACATATTTGTATTATCTATTCTACATATCCACTCCTATACTGTCACATTGGTTAACACATATTTGTATTATCTATTCTACATATCCACTCCTATACTGTCACATTGGTTAACACATATTTGTATTATCTATTCTACATATCCACTCCTATACTGTCACATTGGTTAACACATATTTGTATTATCTATTCTACATATCCACTCCTATACTGTCACATTGGTTAACACATATTTGTATTATCTATTCTACATATCCACTCCTATACTGTCACATTGGTTAACACATATTTGTATTATCTATTCTACATATCCACTCCTATACTGTCACATTGGTTAACACATATTTGTATTATCTATTCTACATATCCACTCCTATACTGTCACATTGGTTAACACATATTTGTATTATCTATTCTACATATCCACTCCTATACTGTCACATTGGTTAACACATATTTGTATTATCTATTCTACATATCCACTCCTATACTGTCACATTGGTTAACACATATTTGTATTATCTATTCTACATATCCACTCCTATACTGTCACATTGGTTAACACATATTTGTATTATCTATTCTACATATCCACTCCTATACTGTCACATTGGTTAACACATATTTGTATTATCTATTCTACATATCCACTCCTATACTGTCACATTGGTTAACACATATTTGTATTATCTATTCTACATATCCACTCCTATACTGTCACATTGGTTAACACATATTTGTATTATCTATTCTACATATCCACTCCTATACTGTCACATTGGTTAACACATATTTGTATTATCTATTCTACATATCCACTCCTATACTGTCACATTGGTTAACACATATTTGTATTATCTATTCTACATATCCACTCCTATACTGTCACATTGGTTAACACATATTTGTATTATCTATTCTACATATCCACTCCTATACTGTCACATTGGTTAACACATATTTGTATTATCTATTCTACATATCCACTCCTATACTGTCACATTGGTTAACACATATTTGTATTATCTATTCTACATATCCACTCCTATACTGTCACATTGGTTAACACATATTTGTATTATCTATTCTACATATCCACTCCTATACTGTCACATTGGTTAACACATATTTGTATTATCTATTCTACATATCCACTCCTATACTGTCACATTGGTTAACACATATTTGTATTATCTATTCTGACATATCCACTCCTATACTGTCACATTGGTTAACACATATTTGTATTATCTATTCTAGCATATCCACTCCTATACTGTCACAATGGTTAACACATATTTGTATTATCTATTCTGCATATCCACTCCTATACTGTCACATTGGTTAACACATATTTGTATTATCTATTCTGCATATCCACTCCTATACTGTCACATTGGTTAACACATATTTGTATTATCTATTCTACATATCCACTCCTATACTGTCACATTGGTTAACACATATTTGTATTATCTATTCTACATATCCACTCCTATACTGTCACATTGGTTAACACATATTTGTATTATCTATTCTACATATCCACTCCTATACTGTCACATTGGTTAACACATATTTGTATTATCTATTCTGCATATCCACTCCTATACTGTCACATTGGTTAACACATATTTGTATTATCTATTCTACATATCCACTCCTATACTGTCACATTGGTTAACACATATTTGTATTATCTATTCTACATATCCACTCCTATACTGTCACATTGGTTAACACATATTTGTATTATCTATTCTACATATCCACTCCTATACTGTCACATTGGTTAACACATATTTGTATTATCTATTCTACATATCCACTCCTATACTGTCACACCTATTCAGGCCGCATTTATCTTCAAAATGTAATTCGCTACTAAATTTATATGAAACATATGGATGAGGTGGAGTGGCCGAGGTGTTACACCTGCTTCTGGTCTGTGCTTGTGCAGCCTGGTCTCTGTGTATGTTCTATTCAGTAAGAACAATATGGCCTACTCCCACTTGATCTTGGACTAGTGGATTTGGTACCTAGCCATCTTGGACAGGGACAAAAAGGACCAGTGTGTAGGTTGCTGCCTGTTAAAATTCCCTGTGGTTAGAAATAAAAAAGAACTGGCCAAATAGGACTCTGTCAGTGAGAAGTTGTTCCACTCCACTTACTACAATAAGCAAATAATTAATTCATCTCAAATTCCTCTTGTACCTTGCAGTGTCGAGGTGAAGCATAAACGACAGAGACTTGCCTGTTTATGGGCTTCATATATCAAGATTACGATGAAATCATAATGCTAAATCTAATATTCTATGATATACATGATTATATGATAATTCGAGAACATTAACTTGTCTCTACTTGGTCAATGTAAAAATACAAATGCTATACTACTAATTTTGTTGTATGAACATTTAACAATTGCACGATACTGTCAAATACTAGGCAAGAGAGTCAGGAGACAGTGTAAGATGTACATGAAGAGCTGAAACTTCTTGCAACAAATGATGATATAAGCAGCGCGAACTTCATACACATTTCAGATAACAGAGAAGATTCGAAAGTCATGTTCACCAATGTCTGCAAAGTAAAATACTGAATGATGTCATAAGACTAAATGTCTTGAGGTGCTTCTTCAAATGGACAAGGAATACATTCAACACAAAGTGTTACTATTGTTGAACTCAAGTAATAACACGTATTTTCAAAGCTGCTAATATAATAAACATCTACTTCTGCATTGCAAGAGGATTCAGAAATATCACTTCAAATACCTGTTAAAATAATTCAGTGATGTTTATGACGACTGTTCCCCTTATCTATACGTTATATTAAAACCATTATTTTGTTTTTAAAAAGACAAATACAATGAATTGCGAAATACATGACTGAAACAAAATAAATTGTTAAATAATTACAATTATAAACAATGGAACATAAAAACTTAAATAAAAATCGTTTTCAAAAGCAATCTTTTTTTGGGGGGTCAGCATGCATCTGTACAAACATTTAAAATGTGACTTCTAAACAATGTAAAAACAAAACAGCCATGCATAGAATGCTGGTCTCAGATCTTCTCTTTACTGGACAGAAATCATAAAAAGAAAAGTGGTCAGCAAAACAAGGCACACGTGAGGTATTATCGCGGCCGTCTTGTGTGGTGATTATTTCACAGAGTACTCTTTCTTGAGCCTGACAATATCAGCAGACGTCCAGGCACTGGGGGTGCTTCTTGACAGGATGTCCAACACGGCAGATACCTCTTTCTTCTCTTTACTGGTCATAAACATGGACACAGTGGAAAACCTGGGAACCAGGCACAGTCTGTCTAAGATCTGGTAACCAATCTCTACGTCACCTTTGAGCACCATCTCTTCATAGACACAATGCACAATGATCTGCAACATTTGCCCATCAAGTTTGTTGCTAATAACTGAGGGTAAGTCCGCAGGTGGAATCTGCCTAAGGATATCTGCATATGGTTGGATACCCGGGCATGACTTCAGTGAGTTCCAGGCCTGGCAGAACTCATAAGGTGTTGTCTTCATCAGACGGGGTGCAATTGGGGGAGCAACTGGCTGGCTTTGAATTGGTACTTCATATCGTTGGGACTGCTTGTTACCAACATTATTGTTGTGTTTTTTTTTTGGTCAGCGTTGCTGTTTTTGGATTTGCTGTTGGCCGATTGTTGTGGCTGCTTACCACTTCTCAACTTATTCTGCCCTTTAACTTTTTCTGAAACTTTTGATCTAGGCTTTTCTTCTTCCTCCTCCTCTACAATAGTCAGCCTCTCTAGATCAATAATTTTGTTTCCCACTTTTATTTCATACAAAGCAATGTGTATTTACAAGTTGTAGTGTGTGTTTCTTTTGTTTGTGTATATTACAGAGCGTTGCCGTTTGTTAGTGTTAAGTGTGACATTGTGAATAAAAAACATATACATACATATATACAGTTATGATAATATGGCATTTGTGGCATAGTACATGTAGATACACATTCCTTGCATATGCTTCACTTCCACTTCCGCAAGCGGAATGCATAAAACACCTGTCTATCTCTCCCTCTCCTCTCTCTCTCTCTCTCTCTCTCTCTCTCTCTCTCTCTCTCACACACACACACACACACACACACACACACACACACACACACACACACACACACACAATCTCGTGTTTTCTGGAGACCGCAGTACATTTAAATGCCCCGCGCTTGGACAATAAAATTTAAACTATCATTTCCATTAAAATGTGGCTTCTTTGTAATTTCTGGGTCACTTAGCTACTGAGGCGAAGGTCGTTGGTGTTGTTGCCTGATGACAAATTACAGGGTGACGCTCCAGTCCATGATACCTTTTGTTTGGGGAACAAGAATCAGGGATTTACTACTAGTAATTAGAGTCCATGGCCTGTCTCCAGGGAGATAATTGGTCCAAAGTTGTGATAGTGTCTGGGTTTCATATACAATGGGTAGGAATTAAAACCTGGCCACTAAAAGTCACCTTAGTTTACTGGGTACTTAAAGGGCTCATTCAATTTGTTTATACATGGTGGTGCATATTTTTCTTTTGAAACATATCATTACCATATAACATCATTTTAATACTTGAGATACCGACTTGGTTTAAAGGCTGCTACACGCATGCACGCGCGCGCGAGCACCACACACACACACACACACACACACCCCACACACCCCACACACCCCACACACACCACACACACACACACACACACACACACACACACACTCATAGACACCCATCCACAATATACTTCATGTTGCACATTCAAATATAATAATGGGAAAATTAATAATAATAGTAGCAGTAATAATAATAATAGTATTTTTTAATAATAATAATATACTTGTAAGATTATTAATACCATCAATAAACACATTTATAGTTGTAGTATCCTTTGTTTAAAACAAGTTATTTGCTTCTTCTGTAATATGTGCTGTCTTCAGCCAAATCTTTTACGAGATTTGCGCTTGTGGGGCTAAGATTAGAATGTTTGCGACTTTTTGTTGATAAAGTTGTTGGACAATTACTTTGTTGATTGTTCTGTAATTGTATAGTGCTTTGTTTCTTAATGTCCATATAAGATTTCTGTACTCTGCCAATAGCACAAGTAGCTTTGTGTGGATGTCTTGTGTGGAGTAAGGAATGGAATTTATCATTATTGCTTTGTAAACATCTGTTCTTTGTTTGGTATGAGTGTTTAGGATGTTTTGTAGGAGATTTCTTGTTGGCATGATTGTGTTGCATTCGTAATAGATGTGCTCTTCTGATTCTTGGACGTTCCGTCTACAAAGCTGACACTGTAGTATTTGTTTAGTTATTTTTGCTGTTCTCTCTGTTGTTGGGGTCATGCTGTAAACAAGCCTATATGTAATTTCCTTTGCTTTTGGGGTAATCTGCTTGTTGTGAATATTAGAGAAAATTTCGGTATAATCTTTTATGAAATATCTATGTCCTCTTTTAATTCTGAGATGTACCGGAGTTGCTTGTAATTTAACTAAATGCCTGTAGATTGTATGTGTTTTCTTGTGTAGTAATTTTTCGTGTCCTTTAATGGCTGAAATACATGTTTTGTAGAACGTTGGGAGAGTGCCAAAGTAATGTGAGGATGTATTCCTAATAGGTTTTAAGTAAGATAGCCTAATTCCAATGTAATAGTGTGCTAAAGGGTGTTTTTCTGGGTGTTGTAGGATTTCACCTACGTGTTTGATCCTAAGTGCTTGTATTTTGGTTGTTATGTCTTGGAGGGCGATACCTCCATCTTTTTTGTCTTGCATGAGTGTAGTATGTTTGATACTGTAGATGGTGCTGCCAAACACAAAGCGTCTAATCTCTTTGTTTATGTTTGTGACAGTCTGACGTGGGGATCTAGGACTGTGCACAGATATAGTATTTTTGGAATTATATATGTATTAACAATGGTACTTCTACCAAATATGGTAGTTGTTTTGTATTTGTACCTCTGTAACATATCTGTTATTTTCTTCTCTAGATTTTGCCAAGTGTCTTTGTGTGTCTGATTTGGTTGACATGGGAAGACTATTCCGTACACTTTTATTAGATTGTTTGATGTTAAGTCAAATGGAAAATCCGCCTTATTTTTCCATTTGCCTAAGCCCATTATAGTAGATTTTTGGACGTTTAATTTTGCCCCACTCCCTTTGCCGAAAAACGAGAACGTTTCCAAAATAGGAATTGTCGTCTCTCTAGATCAATAAATTTTTTTATTTTTTTTTTTTTTTTTTTATTTCATACAAAGCAATGTGTATTTACAAGTTGTAGTGTGTGTTTCTTTTGTTTGTGTATATTACAGAGCGTTGCCGTTTGTTAGTGTTAAGTGTGACATTGTGAATAAAAAACATATACATACATATATACAGTTATGATAACATGACATTTGTGGCATAGTGCATGTAGATACACATTCCTTGCATATGCTTCACTTCCACTTCCGCAAGCGGAATGCATGAAACACCTGTCTATCTCTCCCTCTCCTCTCTTTCTCTCACTTTCTCTCTCTCTCTCTCTCTCTCTCTCTCTCTCTCTCACACACACACACACACACACACACACACACACACACACACACACACACACACACACACAATCTCGTGTTTTCTGGAGACCACAGTACATTTAAATGCCCCGCGCTTGGACAATAAACTTTAAACTATCATTTCCATTAAAATGTGGCTTCTTTGTAATTTCTGGGTCACTTAGCTACTGAGGCGAAGGTCGTTGGTGTTGTTGCCTGATGACAAATTACAGGGTGACGCTCCAGTCCATGATACCTTTTGTTTGGGGAACAAGAATCAGGGATTTACTACTAGTAATTAGAGTCCATGGCCTGTCTCCAGGGAGATAATTGGTCCAAAGTTGTGATAGTGTCTGGGTTTCATATACAATGGGTAGGAATTAACACCTGGCCACTAAAAGTCACCTTAGTTTACTGGGTACTAAAGGGCTCATTCAATTTGTTTATACATCGTGGTGCATATTTTTCTTTTGAAACATATCATTACCATATAACATCATTTTAATACTTGAGATACCGACTTGGTTTAAAGGCTGCTACACGCACGCACGCACGCGCGCACGCACACACACACACACACACACACACACACTCATAGACACCCATCCACAATATATTTCATGTTGCACATTCAATTATAATAATGGGAAAATTAATAATAATAGTAGCAGTAATAATAATAATAGTATTTTTTAATAATAATAATAATATACTTGTAAAATTATTAATACCATCAATAAACACATTTATAGTTGTAGTATCCTTTGTTTAAAACAAGTTATTTGCTTCTTCTGTAATATGTGCTGTCTTCAGCCAAATCTTTTACGAGATTTGCGCTTGTGGGGCTAAGATTAGAATGTTTGCGACTTTTTGTTGATAAAATTGTTGGACAATTTCTTTGTTGATTGTTCTGTAATTGTATAGTGCTTTGTTTCTTAATGTCCATATAAGATTTCTGTACTCTGCCAATAGCACAAGTAGCTTTGTGTGGATGTCTTGTGTGGAGTAAGGAATGGAGTTTATCATTATTGCTTTGTAAACATCTGTTCTTTGTTTGGTATGAGTGTTTAGGATGTTTTGTAGGAGATTTCTTGTTGGCATGATTGTGTTGCATTCGTAATAGATGTGCTCTTCTGATTCTTGGACGTTCCGTCTACAAAGCTGACACTGTAGTATTTGTTTAGTTATTTTTGCTGTTCTCTCTGTTGTTGGGGTCATGCTGTAAACAAGCCTATATGTAATTTCCTTTGCTTTTGGGGTAATCTGCTTGTTGTGAATATTAGAGAAAATTTCGGTATAATCTTTTATGAAATATCTATGTCCTCTTTTAATTCTGAGATGTACCGGAGTTGCTTGTAATTTAACTAAATGCCTGTAGATTGTATGTGTTTTCTTGTGTAGTAATTTTTCGTGTCCTTTAATGGCTGAAATACATGTTTTGTAGAACGTTGGGAGAGTGCCAAAGTAATGTGAGGATGTATTCCTAATAGGTTTTAAGTAAGATAGCCTAATTCCAATGTAATAGTGTGCTAAAGGGTGTTTTTCTGGGTGTTGTAGGATTTCACCTACGTGTTTGATCCTAAGTGCTTGTATTTTGGTTGTTATGTCTTGGAGGGCGATACCTCCATCTTTTTTGTCTTGCATGAGTGTAGTATGTTTGATACTGTAGATGGTGCTGCCAAACACAAAGCGTCTAATCTCTTTGTTTATGTTTGTGACAGTCTGACGTGGAGGATCTAGGACTGTGCACAGATATAGTATTTTTGGAATTATATATGTATTAACAATGGTACTTCTACCAAATATGGTAGTTGTTTTGTATTTGTACCTCTGTGACATATCTGTTATTTTCTTCTCTAGATTTTGCCAAGTGTCTTTGTGTGTCTGATTTGGTTGACATGGGAAGACTATTCCATACACTTTTATTAGATTGTTTGATGTTAAGTCAAATGGAAAATCCGCCTTATTTTTTCCATTTGCCTAAGCCCATTATAGTAGATTTTTGGACGTTTAATTTTGCCCCACTCCCTTTGCCGAAAAACGAGAACGTTTCCAAAATAGGAATTGTCGTCTATCTAGATCAATACATTTTTTTTTTCTTTGGGTTTGGCGGTCATCCCAGACGAGCTGGTTCCCCGCCTCCCCTGTTTTTGGCGTGGACCCTTAGTCCCACTGTGAGCTATTGCCCACAGTGGTCCACCGGGCCCACATTTAAAGTGATGCTTATGTGAGGTTTTTTTTTTAGTGTGGATCACCCGGCCCCCGACCAAGGAATTGTCGTCTATCTAGATCAATAAAGGCGAAATATTTATACGTTGTGAAGCGAAACCAGAGTGACAATATCTTGGCATCAGTTGTAATGTGTGTGTGAAAATTGTACCAGTAGCTTGCAGTGTTGATACATTGTATATATCGTGGTCGAAAATATGTTTTATACACCTTTATGTAATTAACTCATTTCTAACCTTAGATTGGTAATTTTTTTTGTTTATTATGATGGATTAGCTTCTTTATCTTAGACATTTAATAAATATTATATCTAATTGCTTTATTAGATAAAACTGGGTGAGTTATTTCCCTTGCTAACTATAAAACTGTATGTCCCCATTATTTTACAGGTACGTAACTCGTGAACTCTTCAGAGGTTGTTTCCCTTAGATTTAAAACACGCACACTCACACACACGCGCTCCACACCACACACACACACACACACTCTCACACACACACACACACACACACACACACACACACACACACACACACACACACACACACACACATGCTCTCACGCAAGCATTACAATTCCCTTCAAGGCTGGGTCTTATTTTTATTGCCCTGGAATCTCAGGCCCACCCAGCCTTAAAATGAACACCAGGAAATGAACTGGAAAGTGAATGCAGCCTGTGTGTGTGTGTGTGTGTGCTATTGAGCACATCACCCTTCGAGTGCCGATTGATCTACATATTTATCAGGTATAGCAGCATATACTCAAGGTGTGGACAAGGGTCTGTTAGTTTACTTTTACTACTACTACTACTACTACTACTACTACTACTACTACTACTACTACTACTACTACTACTACTACTACTACTACTACTACTACTACTACTACTACTACTACTACTACTACTACTACTACTACCAGTACTGCTGTTTTCTTTTCCCAACTTCTAATGACGAAGACTTATTGCATAACATGTTCTTAATTTGATAGAACACAGTTTTTGCCCTTATTCTGTTCTTTATCTCTGTAATATATCTTCCATGTGATGTTATCCGTGTGCCTAGATATTTGTGTGATTTACCTGTACTAGTACGATGATATTTGTGTGATTTACCTGTACTCGTACGGTGATATTTGTGTGATTTACCTGTACTCGTACAGTGATATTTGTGTGATTTACCTGTACTCGTACGGTGATATTTGTGGGATTTACCTGTACTCGTACGGTGATATTTGTTGGATTTACCTGTACTCGTACGATGATATTTGTGTGATTTACCTGTACTCATACGATGATATTTGTGTGATTTACCTGTACTCGTACGATGATATTTGTGTGATTTACCTGTACTCATACGATGATATTTGTGTGATTTACCTGTACTCGTAAGGTGATATTTGTGTGATTCACATGTACTCATACGATGATATTTGTGTGATTTCCTGTACTCGTACGGTGATATTTGTGTGATTTACCTGTACTCGTACGGTGATATTTGTGTGATTTATCTGTACTCGTACGGTGATATTTGTGTGATTTACCTTTTCTCGTACGATGATATTTGTGTGATTTACCTGTACTCATACGATGATATTTGTGTGATTTACCTGTACTCGTACGGTGATATTTGTGTGATTTACCTGTACTCGTACGATGATATTTGTATGATTTACCTGTACTCGTACAGTGATATTTGTGTGATTTACCTGTACTCGTACGGTGATATTTGTGTGTGAACATTCATTTTATGTTTTATATGATGAATAAATACCCAGAAGAAAGTACAATCAGCACTTTTTATGCTAGGCCTAGAATCCAGAGGGTTCATACGAACCGGGCTCAAGTGAGAGAAACATTATAAACGATTCTTTTACAATAGGGATTCACCCAGGGTGGGTGATACTCTTTTCTTCACCACATACCACTGAACAATAGAGTCTAGAGAAAGACATTTTGACATGAAGTTCTCGTGGAATAAGTTAGTCTAGAGAAGAACATTGAACATGAAGTTCTCGGGGAATAATTTAGTACAGTGAAAAAGTACTTTAGAACAGTTTGTGTGTGACAATCTATGAACATGGATTAGAACAAATGTGAGACCTGTGACATTGAAACCTAGTTTTCACGGTACAGTGATCCTTACTTATTTGAGTTATAGGGACTGTAGTCTTTACAATGATTGACAGATCCATGATTAAGGTTATACAAAAACTATTTTTTGGTGGATCATGCATCTAGTCGACCAAGTGGTTCCCGGAGAAAGTCAACGTCTGGAAGAAGAGACGCATCAATGGGTGAGGTGTTCACGTACTAAGCTATCATGCTGTGGTGTACCCTTGCTATGATGATCATCTGACTTGGCTCCTGATCTGCTGCTCTGAATCTACACACACACTAGAATATTCGACACACATTCTACACAGTACACACACACACACACACACACACACACACACACACACACACACACACACACACCGCTCACACCCATACTCTTTGCTTTAATAAATTATTTTGTATTTATTTGTTAAAGCTAGATTAGTTAGTTAGTTAGGGTTCACTAGGGCTTGTTAAAGCTAGAGTTGTTGAGTATGTTGTGTTGGGGAAGAGTGAGAGGGGGCATGATCTAGGGGTGAGTGAGAGTGAGAAAGAGGTGTCTGCAGACTGACGGAGTTTTGTGGACGGAGTCTGGTGGTTTCTCTAGGACAATAATATTGGGTTAATAAAAATGTGGGTGTTGATTCCCCTCACTCCAGGGACGACACTAAAGTAAGAAAGGATAACTTACCCCAGTGCTCTGGATCAACTCTGCTGTTGATATATCTCCATGCCTCCGTAAAATCATGACCAAGGTGTAAATCCTATCATTAAAAGACTGTTTTCCCACATGCCACGTTCGAAACACAGATGCGGGCGATTTGGCAGCAGACCACCTTGTTTTGGTCTTCATATAATGGTATGAGTGCCGGTCACTCAGAAAGCAACGGCAAACTACTGAACGTAAACTTGCCAAGAAATCATAGCCAAAAAATCCTGGGGTTGACCGCGATATTCTGTAAAGAATATGCAACTAATTCACAACTTTAATTGAGACCTCAGATCGTCATAGATTGTCACACTCTCTAGAGTCTAGACAGTTGCCAACTGTCTGAACCCCTAGGCAGCATTGTGCTCTCTGAAAAGCCTGTGATCATAAGACGGCCATGTGGAAATCATGGCTGAGAAGTTTTCAGTATCTGCCTCAAGTTGAGAAGGTAACAGGTTCAATCCCAGCATTCAGCTGGCTATTTTTCTAGGTGCTTTTGGTATCTAAACATATCATGCAACCCCCCCCCCCCCCCACCCTGATCTCTTGGGTAGTGTGGACTGATACCTAGTCTTCTCAAATAAGGGTTAACAGGGTCTCCATGGCAAAGTAGACAAGCCATCTGCCTCGCACTCCGAAGTTTGTGGGTTCAATTCCATGCTACGTCTTTCGGTTGACGAGTGCATTTTTCTCAGAGACTCCCGGAGATCATTGCTGGAGATAAGGAGTTTGTGCTTTGTGTGAAGTTTCCGGCAGGCCACCCTGCGGAAAGAGGCTGAGCCATATGGGGTAAAACCCGGTGCAATGAAGTCGATCCTCTCAACTTTAAAGACATTTTTTAATGGTATAAACATTATGTGTGCAAGTTTCACACAATAAAAATCCCACAGCAGTTGGAAATCCCAAAGTGTAGGCTGTAAAGCCATTGCTCTGGAAATGTAAACCCTACCTACGGTAGACAGAGCCCCTTACCCTGGATGGAATCTGTCTAGAGCAGGGGTCACCAAACTTTTCTCACGGCGGGCCGGATAACTGACAAAATGACGAGCGCGGGCCGGATACTCATTCTGTACAATACTTGCGCCAGTCTCCGTGGCGAAGATTTTACGGACGCGGTTCATAATCCTGTATACCCGCGTTCGAAACACAACTGCACGCGATTTGGCAGCAGACTGCGTTGCGCTGGATTTTTGCGCAATGATATGAATGCCGGTCGTTCAGAAAGCAACGGCAAACTACTGAACGTAAATCTGCCAAGACATCAACAACAGCAAAATATCCTGGTGTTGACTGCAAACGTCCTGTAAAGGATATGCAACTAACTTTAACAATACTTGCAATCCAGAACGAAAGCTCTGGTTAAAAAAAAAGACGAAAAACTAAGTTAATCATGGGTGAGTGACACAAAGACAACCAACAAATTTATTTACTAATAAAAGATATCAAAGAAGGTGACGTTAGCAAAAAAGATAGTTACATCAGACCTAGTGTGCACATATCCGAATCTCACAAACTAAGCAGCAAAAAAAGGTTAGTGAGCTTTGTGAAACTGATGTTTGGCTTTCAAGATATCATCAATGTTTGGTTTGGAATTACTGCATCCAATCAAGAGAATTGCTTTCAAATGTTCATCAGTCAATCTCGTTCGATGTGTTGAAAATGTTTGCTCACAGACATAAGTTGTTCCAAACACTGGTGCCATACCAGCGGCAAATGTCTTCAGTTTCGAAAACTCAACATCAGGTTAGCAGAGGTAAAATTCAACTGGTTTCCTTCTCTGTGCTTCTCTTTCAACAAGTCATTTGCTTGCAACTCAATGAGCTCCAACAGTACTTCAACTGGCACATCATTAAGGTTACAATCGAAAGGATTTTGGAACAGAAAAATGTCACTCTCAGTTCTGACAAGATCTGAAAATCTCTCCAAAAATGCTTTTGCCAAGTCACGAATAATTTTTTCATACGTAGTATGAATGCAAAAAGGAAGTAATATCCTTGTCTACAACAAATTGGGAAACATAGTTTCCATATACGTTACAGACCAAATAAAAGTCTGCCGAGTGCATGTCCAAAGTATAACAAAAATTATGCATATGACAATTCAACTATATAAAACATCCAATATACATACATTATATTACTTCAAAATAGACAAATACTGATACTCAACATAATAGCATAAGGCATTATTAATTAGTAATAATATTGTATAGCTACAAACTGAGATATACAAGTCTAATTGAAGTGACCACACAGAACAGTCACATTGCTGATCTGCCTGGTTTAGTCACAAATTAGCCACTGCTGTGGTAAAATTAAAAGCAATATAGTCAGTGGACTATATTCTGCACAATAAATGCACGCACAAAAAGGCAACTAGGCTAGTGTACAAAGAACTGACAAGCATCTACCACGACACCTCAAGTATATCTAGAACTTAGCCAAGATCTGCCGAACATAGGGTTCCTACTTCTCAGAAGAAGAACACATAAAGAAATATGATATTGTACACTGAACTGAGAAGGAATAATGCACACTCAAGTTACCTGAGACAATGATATTTCTTGAAATAACCTAGGTCAGATGTAGACTGAAAATTAGTACATACATCTAAAAGACTTGACTAGTTACTAAGAAATAACTTTCCTAGTGGAGATTAGCAGACATATGACTACAAAACATTGAGCTGGCTGCCTACCAATTCAGAGATTTTTCATTTCTAACATGAGACAGTTTCCGATTCCGATTCCGATTTGTAGAAAAAAAAGAAACTTTCCACCTCGTTCAACCCGTCTTAATGACGTTGGTTATAGTTGTGGTGGTTCATAGTGCGGTATAGGTTTTCTGGTCTTTTGTGCGTTGGACAGCTTCTATTTCTGCATGTCTGTCCGAGTTCCTCTTTTTGCCATCCTTTTTGCTTCTGTCGTTTTGTTGGTGTGTCTGCTGTCATTGTCGGTTTGCCCATCCCTCTCGTTTGGTGTTTTCTTGTCCGGGGCTGACGCTGGGGGGTGGGGAGGGGCTGTCTTTTATCATCTGCTTTCTTGTGCTTGCCCTGGGGGTGGGCGCCTGTTATCAATCAATCAATCATGTGCCATGCCGGAAAGCGTGGGCGGTCATGACTCGCCATTTCACTCGATCACCAGTGTCGTGGATCAGCTCAGTGTTCCTGTCTCGTCTATGCCATGTGGCCAAGCCATCCAGGTATTTTCCTCTCGGTCTTCCTCTCGGTCTGTTCCCTTCGATCTTGCCAGTTGTCACTAAGTTCTCCAATCCATTTCTTCTCATAACATGTCCAAAAAATTTTGACTGTCTACGTCTAATTTCTCTAATCAGTTTACGTTGTTCATTTGTCTCCTGTAGTACTTGGTCATTGGTTTTTCTGTCTGTCCATGGTATTCTTTGCATTCTCCTCAGAAACCACATTTCTGCAGCCATCAGATGCCTTTCAGCTTGACTGTTCATTGTCCAAGTTTCACATCCATACAAAAGAACAGGCTCTATGTATCCCCTCAACACTCTTTTTCTCGTTTCAATTGACATCTTTTTATTGGTCAGAATGTTTTTCATCTTGCTAAAGGCTACTTTCGCCATGGCGATTCTTGTTCTAATCTCTTCAAGGCATCTCCCATCAGATGTTATAACTGTTCCAAGATAATTGTACCGATTCACTTGTTGAAGAATATTTCCATTTACTTGTATATTACTTTGAGGCACTTCTTCCTTCCTACTGACGACCATAACCTGAGTCTTTTTACAATTTAATTCTAACCCCAGCTGCTCACTGTGTACAACAACCGCATCTACTAATTGTTGCAGGTCCTGCGGATTGTCTGCAATCAATACTGTATCATCTGCATATCTAATGTTATTGATGTTTCGTCCTCCAATGCTGATTCCATTTATATCCTCTACATTTCTGAAAATATTTTCACTGTACAGGGAAAAAAGATCTGGAGACATTACACATCCCTGCCTAACACCTCTCTTAATTGGCTGATACTGTCCCACTTCATTATCAATCCTTATTGCAGCTTGTTGTTTCCAATATATGTTTTTTATAAGTCTAATGTCTTTCCCATCAATTTGTAAATCTGCAAGCATATCCACCATGCTGACATGTCTAACGCTATGAAAAGCCTTTGTATAGTCGATAAAGCAAAGATGTATATCCTTGTTTACTTCTATAGCACGTTCAATAACTGTTCGCAGCATATACACAGCATTTACTGTTCCCTTCCCTTCTACAAACCCGCATTGTTCTTCCCCTATTTCAGGTTGTATCTTCTTCCTCATTCTTTGCATGATAATTCTTAGCAAAATCTTTGTGATGTGACTCATTATACTAATTGTTCTGTGTTGATCACATTCCAAGGTTCCTGATTTCTTTGGGATTGCAATAAATATAGAGTTACATAATTCTGGAGGTATATCTCCAGTATCATATAATGTGTTCAGCAGTCTGGTGACTTGCTCTAGTCCAAATTCTTCTAAAGCTTTAATCATTTCTGTTGTGATGTTATCTGCACCGGGGGCCTTGCCAGCTTTCATATGCTTAAGAACATTTCGAACCTCCATCTCCAAAATTGGCGGTCCTTCATTATTAAATCTAATATCATACTGTTCGTCTCTGTTATCATCATAAAGTTGTTTCACATAATCTGTCCATACCTGTAGAATCTGGTCTTTTTCTATTATGATTTTGCCATCTTCAGTTTTTAGACAGCCTGTTGATGTACTTGTTCTTTTATTAGTAAGTTCCTGAATTCTTTTGTGCACTAATTTGGTATTTTGACTGTTGTGTTGGCTTTCAATTTCTGAGCACTTTTCCTCAAGCCATTTTTCTTTTGCCTCCTTACATAATGTTCTGACTTGTCTGTGAATTTCTTCATATTTGACAGAATTATTTTTGTTGAGTCTTCTTGTTTCCATGAGTTGTAAAATTTCTGCAGTCATCCATTTCTTACGACCCACCTTCTTTAATTTTGGAATAGTTGTTTCTGCAGCCACATTGATTGAATTCTTCAACGTTTCCCATTGATCATCCACATCCTGGAATAGGATCTCTAGATCGGACAAAATTTCAAATCTGTTCTGTACTTCTATGTTGAATTTGTTTTGTATTTCCTTGTCATTACTCAGTGTACATAAATCATATTTAGTGTTTCCTGTTATATACTTGACTTTCTTCAACTTTATCCTCAATGTTCCTGTGAGTAATCTGTGGTCACTATAACAATCAGCACTGGGAACTGTTTTTGCTATTGTTAATGCGTTTCTAAATCTTCTGCTAATCAGAATGTAGTCAATCTGGTTTCTAATCCTGCTATCTGGACTCCTCCATGTCCATAATCTTCTAGGGTGTTGTTTGAACCAGGTGTTTCCTACAATCATTTCCTGTTCTTTTGCCCACTCTACGAGTCTGTATCCTCTTTCATTTCTCTCTCCTAAACCATAGTTTCCTACTGTGTAGCTATCTCCTTGATTTCCTACTTTTGCATTGAAGTCCCCTATTATGATGTTTATTTCTGACTTTTTACATTTCTTTAAGGCAGACTCAATGTCGTTATAAAATTCTTCTACACTATCTTCACTGGATTCTCCTGTTGGGGCATATACTTGAATAATATTTATGCTAAAAGGTCTGCCACTTAACTTAACTAGTAGAACTCTGTCCGACACGGCCCAATATCCTTGAATAGATTTTGATGTTTTCCGATCCAGAATAATTGCCACTCCCCTATGACGATCTTCACCTCCAGAATAAATAATCTTGAAATCTTCCTCTATCTTGATGCCTGCTCCTGCCCATCTCGTTTCGCACATACCTAAAATATTAATTTTTTCCCATTCAATTTCTTGTTTTATGTTCTCTAATGTTCCGTCGTTGTTTAACGTCCTAACGTTCCAAGTTGCTAGTTTTAACGTCTCTGTCCTTGTCTTGCGATGATCGGTCTTTAAGCGAATCATGATATACTAGGCACTTTTAAAGAGGTAGTTTGCCGTTGCTTTCCTCTATGGCAGTGATCTTACTGATTTTACAGATTCAAAATCTGTTTTGATGTTTGTTTCTTGTAGTAAAATAAAATCTGGTTTGTGTTTGTGCATGAGTGTGAATAAGTGTTTTAATTTCATTTTCATACCACGAATATTCAAGCTAATTAAATATAGGTTGTCTGCCATTTTTAAAATAAAAATTAAACAACATGGTGGTTAAATTTAAGTGATTACCTTTATCTTTTCTGTGGTAATTCAGTTCTGGGTCGTGTTTTCGGTTGTGATAATATTTTTGTGGTTTTCGTTCTCCTCGTGGTCTTCGTCGCTGTCTTCGACAGTGTTGATAAAAAGTGGTCTTTCGTTGTCGCTGTTTTCATTCTGTTTTGTAGCAGCTTTCTTGCATGGTTTGGAAGGGGAAGGGGAAGATCTTCCTTCCTCTTCTCTCATGTCTATGTTGTTTGAGGAATTTCTTCTCTCTGCCCACTGTCTTTTTCTGCCGTAGTTGACGGTTTGGAAACCGTCGTCGTTGGTTTCTTGTGAAATTGTTTTTTATTGAGTTTCTGCGGCTGTCTCCGTGGTCACCGGTCCGCCAGTTACCTCGACGTCATCTTGGACGGCGTTGTTTTGCTGTGTGTCGGCCTTACCCGTGATTGCCGGGAATTCCTCTTGTGCTGGTTCAGAGGGTTTCTTCTTATTGTTTTTCTTCTGCCGCCTTGTCGGGCATAGGTTAGACCAGTGATCGTCTTGGCTGCAAAATGGACATTGGGTCCGGCGACTTGGCATAGTGAAAAGTATGCGATGATCGCCTGTTATTTTTCTTGGTGTCGTGAGCTTTGCGTAGGGCGGCACCGGTTTCCGTCCATTTAGATCAATAAATTTTTTTTATTTTTTTTAATTTTCTTTCTTTCTAAATTTTTTAACTTTTCTGAGCTTTTTAATACTGGGAATCATTCACATCACCTGGGGAACTCAAAATGGACAATAGACATCTGCAAGTCTTTGTGAAATTACTGAAACGGAACTATTTGTGTAACATTAATCTGAGCACATAAACTATAATGAGTTTTTAAACAATTTTTCATTCGCACAACTGTATCAACATATGCTACAGTTGTGTGGTACTGAGGCATTTTCTAATGTCACCTTGCAAGTGCCCCTTACTTTATTAGTGTGCTGTTTCATTAATATCTTCACAATATTGTCAGCTCGTGATTTTCTGATCATGTCTCTCAACCAAATGGCATCCTACTTTTATGATAAAAGCAATATCCAAATGTACACCGACTTGCTATTATTCTTTGTCTCATGTCCTCCGGTACGGTGACACCTTCACCATCCCAGGTGTCCAACCCCTCCATTCTGCTGTCGTATAAGAAACACAAGAGATTATTTTACATGCCTTGATTTGTACTGGGCATATGGTGCCAGTCCCATCCATCCAGCACTTGATTGGTGATGTGATTAACAGCACGGTGGCCACTAGTTGCTTTTCAGGATACGTCCTGGTATCCATTATAGGCTTGATTGACCCGGGAGCCCAGGTCAACTGTTTAAAATCTACCTCGACAGGGATTCGAACATATCGCCAGCAGATGGGCATTGCAAGTATTACAGTGTAGAGGTGTTACACACAGGTTAGAAGGCACGTGACGTATAGGACATAAGTCTCCGTTGTGTTATAACATTCTTTATTTGTCGAATCGTTCCACTACAGCATAATGATAGTATACTCCAAATCCGATGTTTACCTACTTGCTTGCTAGCTGACCCCCAAGTGACGTGTGTGTCCCAGCCTAGATACACTTCTTCATTCGTGCACACACGTTCACTAGCTATGGTTTTCCCACTAGTCAAGGAATGCGCAGCATTCCTTAACTCTTTACTCCTAAGCTACTCCCTTTACTGTTACAATACCTCCCCTTCTTCAAGGAGAATTTTTCCCTGAAAAAATCTCAACCCCAACTCTTAACCCCTTAACTCTACATCTCTATACAATAACAACAATTCCATATAATTCTTAACTCAATTCTCATTCTCCTATCTCATCATAGCCAATTGCTAACCAGAGACAATAATACCGAAACTCTCTACAAAACTCGTTATAAAGTTCTCCAGAAAACTCGCTACAAAACTCTCTATACAATTCTCTAGAAAACTCGCTACAAAACTCTCCATAAAGTTCTCTAGAAAACTCCCTACAAAACTCTCCATAAGCGAACCGCTTTTAAAATTTAACCATCTAAATTATGATTGACAAAACTGAAGATATTCCCCTTATCCTTTAATTCTCCCTTATTCACATTCTCACATTCTCACTATTCTAGGATAGACAGAAAAAATAGTTAGATTGGGTAGTTAGATTTGGTAGGTGCGCACCTAAAAATAATAAAAGTAAGGAAAAAGTAAGAAGTAATCACCTTTCTCTTCCCATACATTCTCAAAACTTTATAAAAATAAAGTTTCAAAATTTATCTTCAGTTTCCGTCAATAATAATTGTTATTATCAAAAAAATATGTTAATCCAAAACTACCAGCTTCAAGTTTACCATTCCTTCAAAAAAAAAACTCCAAATTATTAGTATACTGTTAAGTACAGTCTTCTTCTTCCAATATCTATTTATTTAAATGCCAAAACTCAACCTGGCATTCCCCCCATAGTCTCCCATTAAACGCTGTTCAACCCAGCTCCTATTTTTAACCCAATCATTTACATTGCGAACGACTCAACTACTTTAAGTCATCTGTTTCCAAAAAAAAAAAACACTTCATATTTCTTCTAACTGAACGTCAAACTATTAATCATTTAAACACACTCAGGTTAACTCAATAAAACCAAAGTTTTGTAAACATAAGCAGCTAAGTTAACTTATTCATTTCATAAAGCGCAATTGAAGTTCAAACAATTGACTAAACCATATCAATCCCCTCATTCTTTGACATCATTTTTATCCCCACACATTAATCAAATTAAACGTATATAACTTAAAAACCAACCTGATCATAAAACATATACCAATAAGTCTTAAGTTATTACAATATTGTGTGTATTCCTCCCAACAACTCTTGCTTAAGTTATTTACCAACTACCTTCTTTGTAAACACAAAAATATCGTGTCTAACTTCTTCTTCTATCTGCCATCTGCAGAATATTCTACCACGCTATTTATCTACCTCCTCTCCATTTTCTTAATAACTTCAAATTTTTTTCGATAAGTGCAATATCTACATCAATGTCGCTATCCTCCCGAGGAGAGCTATCTTCTTTCATATCAGCTTCTTCATCAGTTTCTGACTTTTCATCCATCTCTTGTTCCCCATCTGTATAACCATTACTAGCAACCGCTAATTTCTTCCTTTCTAAATCCAATCTAATTTTCCTGTCTTGCCGTCTCAACAAATTTTCAAATAGTGGCATATCTTCACCACTTGAAGAATTCACTCTAAGTTTCCTTTGCCTCTTAATTTCTTTTTCTTTCTGTCTATCCAACTTTCTTTTTACTGCCTGTCTTGTATTCATAAATGGAGGTTCTATTTTTTCCTTGACTGATTCTTCGCTAATATAATCGTCATACATGTTATTTTCCTCTGTCATGACTGTTTTTGGTAATGTTTCTTCTTGTTCAGCTGTAGTAGATGCTGTTGTCACTTGTTTCCCATTCTCTATAGGTATAGGATATACCGATTGTCTGACCATCTGTCCACCTGACAATATTTCTTCGGAACAATAATTATTATTACTATTCTCTGCATCCCTTTCCTCATTATCCCGCCTTAAGTGCTCTACATGTGAACGTGCAACATGCCCTGAAATTTGATTCTTAATAGTATATGACACTGGGCCCTTTTTTTCTAAAATATAATATCCCGGGACCCAATGAGCATCAAACTTAGAGTTTTTTCTATGTTTTTTGTAATACACCCTATCACCTATGTTGAACTCTTGTAAGTGTGCATTTTTATTTGCGTATTTCTTCTGTCTTTCTCTAGCCTTAATTATATTATTTCTTAAACGTACATGTGCTTTGTGCATCTCTTGCAACCTTGTTTCCTGAAAATCTTCCCCCAGATATTTTCTCCTAGGCTTTAATAAATTATCAATTGGCAATATTGGTTCTCTCCCATGTACTAAGTAAAATGGTGAGAAACCTGTTCCTTCATTTTCGTGTGTACGTATCGCCGCTAATGCTATCCCCAAATAAAGATCCCAATCCATATCATGTTCTTCTACATTTTTCGCTAGAACATTGTATAGTGTTCTATGTTGTCTCTCATTTTTAGCATTAGAAGTTGGTCTGTAATATGAAGTCCTAATGTGTTTTATATTCAAATCTTTTACCAATTTTTCAAACTTTCTATTTACAAATTCCTTCCCATTGTCTGTAAGTATTATTTGTGGACACCCAAATCTTGGTATAAATTCTTGTAACAGCATATTTATAACTGAATCAGCACTCTTGTCTGGAATTGGATAAACTTCTGGCCAGAGACTATATGAATCAACTATATGTAGTAGGTATACATTTCCCGATAATGTTTTTGGATGAGGACCTGAAATATCCAAACTTACTTTCTGCATTGGAAATTGAGGAATATCGGTATCTTGTAAAGGACATTTGATTATCTTCATGTTTCTTAACCTACACTTTTCACATGCTTCAACATATTCATATACGCTTTTGAATAAATTCGGCCAGTAATATTTACTGCTAATAGCCTTCACTAACTTATCTCGTCCAAAATGACCATTATTATCGTGATATGCCTTTAAGACTTCTTGTTCTAAATGTTTCGGAATATATTTTCTTACTCCTTCACCTTTTTCACTGATATAATATAATTGATTGTCTTCTTGTAACTCTACAAACTTTCTTTTAAAACTATTTTCCCCTGTTTCTTTCAGTTTTCTTTTTATTTGTACTATTTTTGGGTCTAACTCTTGTTCTACTTTCATATCAAACTGTTCTAAATGTGGGTCTTCTGTTCTAGGTTCAGACTCTTGATCCGATGGTAAACTCTCAAATTCTTCCCTATTTATTATGGCAGAATCTAATATATTTACTTGCCAGTTTCGATCGTCTATCTCTGGTTCAGCTTCATCTTCCGTGTTTCTTGATGACTGTGTATATGGAATCCTAGACAAAAGATCGGCGCATGTATTATGTTTCCCTGAAACATATTCAACCTTAGCATTGTACCCCTGTAAATTCAATGCCCACGTTTGTATTTTCCTATTTTGTATTGGTGCTTCTAATATCGACTTTAATGGCATGTGGTCAGTTCTAATAATGAAATTGGCATTATGTAAGTAGTAATTTAGTTTTTGTAGAGCGAAGTGTATGGCATAAGCTTCTTTCTCAATAATCGGCCATTTGCGTTGAGTTTTGCTAAGTTTGTGAGATAAGAAGTAAATTGGCCTTTCATTTTTAACCCCTGGTATTCCAGATTCTTCTCCTTCATATGGTTGAACCAAACATGCTCCTATTGCGTTGTCTGAAGCATCTGTGTATAGTATTAGCTGTTTATTCAGGTCTGGATGTGTTAATAATGGTACCACTGTTAAGCTATCCTTTAAAAGTTCGAACGCTTTTTGACACTCATCATCCCACTTAAATCTAGCGTATTTACCCGTTAAATTCGTAATAGGTATTGCTATCCTTGAAAACCCTGGTACAAACCTCCTATAATATGCACACGTTCCTATAAATGCACGCACTTCCTTAACATTAGTGGGAGCAGGTAACTCTTTAATAACCTTTATCTTGTCCTGGTCTGGTTTAATACCTTCCCTATTTATTATATAGCCTAAATATTTTGTTTCTGTTTTTAAAAACTGGCACTTGCTAAGCTTTAATTTAACGTCATGCCTTCTTAATCTGTCAAATACTAGTCTAATATGTTTCAAATGATTCTCTACATTTCCTTTCGTAAATATTAATATGTCATCTATATATGCTAGGGCAAAATTTTGCATACCGTCTAGTACTTCATTTATTAAGAACATATAGTGAGATCATGCATTTTTCAAACCGAATGGCATACGTAAGAATTCGTACGAACCCATATGAGTACAGAAAGCACTCTTATTTTGAGCATCCTTCGACATAGGTATACACCAAAATCCTGACCTTGCGTCTAGTGTTGTGAAAAATGTGGAGCCATTAAGTAATCCCAAAATATCATCAATCACCGGCAATGGGTACGCTACATTCTTAGTAATTTTGTTCAACGCCCTGTAGTCACAACAGAACCTGTTCGAACCATCAGATTTGGCTACGATTACCACCGGAGATGACCATTCTGATTTTGATCTGGTTATTATGTCTGCTTTCAACATATCTTCTATTGCCTTTTCTACGACTTCTCTATTTCTTAATGGAGTTCTATATGGTTTTAAACTAATTGGTGGATGGTCTCCCGTATCTATTTCCATTGTAACTGTTTTTGTCTTTCCCAATTCTAAATCATTAATTGCAAACACATCCTGATTTTGTTCTATTCTGTGTACTCGTCTGAACACCTCTATTATTTTGTGTATTCGATGGGACACGTCTGTTACCACAGAAACGAAAAATGTGCCCACGTTGGTGACATCCCCAACAAACCACATTCGAGTTATTTGTGTTACCTTCTATGTTTCTTACAGTATTTCTCACTTGTCCTCCTCTACCTTGATTATATACATTATCGTTTCTTTGTACCATCTGTATTTCTCCTCGTCTTCCTCTCCATCCATGTCTATACTGTCCTACTTCCATAGGTTCTTCAATTCTATCTTCCGAACTACTACCTAACTCTCGTCCTACTCTTAATCTAAACCTTCTCCTCAAGCTTTCCTCTTGTATAGTGATATCTACCGCTTGTGACAATCTTGCCGGATTCTCTCTTAATAATTTAAATTTCAATCCATCTGACCTAATCCCATCAACAAAAATTCCTACCAACATCCGTTCTACTTCTTCAGCTCGTACATTCTGTCCTAAAAATGACTCTTCAGCTAAATTGATTAACCTGTCACTGTATAGCTGCACACTTTCTGTAGTGTTTTGTCTAGTCTGTCGCAATACTGAGAATGCGTGTTGTGGATCAGTAATTTCAGCGTATTTTCTTGCGAGATCATCCTTAAATTCTTCCCAGGTTTCACCTCCTGCTGCTTCTAGTTTTCTTCTTATATGGTCAGAAACTGGACTTGTACTTGTTCTGTATGCTAAATTCTTTTTCTCCTCATCTGTAGCGTTTACTAAATAAGCATGTTTCTCAATAGAAATGACCCATTTCTTAAACTGGTTTGCCTGACCACTAAATCTTTCAACATCACTGCTTACATTTTGTTGTCTTAATACTGCATCCAATCTTGCTATTGCCCCACCAACTCCAGTCAGTACCTGTGAAAATTCTTGGGGTTGCATTCTAGAATCTGTACTGGAAATTATCAAGCAATATACAACATATTTCAAACAATATTAATTTCAAATACACAATCTGTTCAACTAATTACTCTAATATTACCTATTATCTAACTATACTAACTAAAGACTCCAATCGAAGATCCTGACGAAGAAAATTTTCCGTTGCAATCACGAATCCTGATAAAAGAACTTAAATGAAATCCTGACGCAGAAATTTTCAATTGATCCTGATACCAACACCAAATAAAAAAGGACTCTAATCGACACCGTTGAAAGGATCAGAACACAAAAAAAAACTCTGGATTTCCTAATTCAATCGAAGTCGAAGTCAGTTTTCTATAGTTTTCCTGTCGCTGATTGTGCTCGATATAATGCTCGATCAATCCAAGACTGCTTGATTGCTTGCTCTATTGACTGTACTGTAAGCGTTGGACTTTAATCTCCGTCAAGCAAGGTCACCTTCACGCTTATTCAACCGACAACTGCTCACGGTTTCAGCAAACTCACTTTCCAACAGCATATCTGGCCTTTTCACATGTTTCAGCGTAAAAATGATCAAGTCGAGAATAATTGGATTTAAACCTGACGCTATCCACTCCCTTATTTGTTACGTGGCATTTCAACAACTGTCAGTTTAAATTGAGTATACCAAATTTTGACTTGAGATAATTTTCATCAATGCTTTCATTTAAGTGAAGTATCTGTAGAGAATATTGAGGATCTCGACTCAATAACTATGGAATTTGCAATATAACCTTGACTTCACCTTCAACAGTCCAATGAGTTAAAACTCATAATTTTCACCACTCTTTGTTTTACTTGGAGTTTTATTTGGAGCAGCTTATCGTTCTGTTGAAATCAAATCATTTCTGGTACCTCGAGACTTCACAAGTTGTAACCTGTAATCAGCGAGTTCATTCTGATAACCTTGTGTACTAATTTTTGATGCAAAATGGCATTACTTGATCTCATTATACAATTAGCGTTGGTCAGTGATCAAGTTATTTCAGACTATTTATCAGATAAAAACATCAGTCTTTCAAAAAAATAAGTTTAACAATCAAACCTTTTTGAGCTGGCCTGAGACATCGATCTCCTTTTTAAACAGAAATACACTTATTATTATTTACTTAAAAAACTTCCTTCTCCAGACGCCCAGACACAACAATATTCCATGGCGGTAACTCTCTCCTCAACATCCCATGTTGCTCATCCTGGTCACGGCACCAAATCAACCTGTATTACAGTGTAGAGGTGTTACACACAGGTTAGAAGGCACGTGACGTATAGGACATAAGTCTCCGTTGTGTTATAACATTCTTTATTTGTCGAATCGTTCCACTACAGCATAATGATAGTATACTCCAAATCCGATGTTTACCTACTTGCTTGCTAGCTGACCCCAAAGTGACGTGTGTGTCCCAGCCTAGATACACTTCTTCATTCGTGCACACACGTTCACTAGCTATGGTTTTCCCACTAGTCAAGGAATGCGCAGCATTCCTTAACTCTTTACTCCTAAGCTACTCCCTTTACTGTTACACAAGCATGATATACACCATTATACTGCAGCCCCCCGGTTGTCACATTGGTTAACACATATTTGTATTATCTATTCTACATATCCACTCCTATACTGTCACATTGGTTAACACATATTTGTATTATCTATACTACATATCCACTCCTATACTGTCACATTGGTTAACACATATTTGTATTATCTATTCTACATATCCACTCCTATACTGTCACATTGGTTAACACATATTTGTATTATCTATTCTACATATCCACTTTATACTGTCACATTGGTTAACACATATTTGTATTATCTATTCTACATATCCACTCCTATACTGTCACATTGGTTAACACATATTTGTATTATCTATTCTACATATCCACTCCTATACTGTCACATTGGTTAACACATATTTGTATTATCTATTCTACATATCCACTCCTATACTGTCACATTGGTTAACACATATTTGTATTATCTATTCTACATATCCACTCCTATACTGTCACATTGGTTAACATATATTTGTATTATCTATTCTACATATCCACTCCTATACTGTCACATTGGTTAACACATATTTGTATTATCTATTCTACATATCCACTCCTATACTGTCACATTGGTTAACACATATTTGTATTATCTATTCTACATATCCACTCCTATACTGTCACATTGGTTAACACATATTTGTATTATCTATTCTACATATCCACTCCTATACTGTCACACCTATTCAGGCCGCATTTATCTTCAAAATGTAATTCGCTACTAAATTTATATGAAACATATGGATGAGGTGGAGTGGCCGAGGTGTTACACCTGCTTCTGGTCTGTGCTTGTGCAGCCTGGTCTGTGTGTATGTTCTATTCAGTAAGAACAATATGGCCTACTCCCACTTGATCTTGGACTAGTGGATTTGGTACCTAGCCATCTTGGACAGGGACAAAAAGGACCAGTGTGTAGGTTCCTGCCTGTTAAAAATCCCTGTGGTTAGAAATAAAAAAGAACTGGCCAAATAGGACTCTGTCAGTGAGAAGTTGTCCCACTCCACTTACTACAATAAGCAAATAATTAATTCATCTCAAATTCCTCTTGTACCTTGCAGTGTCGAGGTGAAGCATAAACGACAGAGACTTGCCTGTTTATGGGCTTCATATATTAAGATTACGATGAAATCATAATGCTAAATCTAATATTCTATGATATACATGATTATATGATAATTCGAGAACATTAACTTGTCTCTACTTGGTCAATGTAAAAATACAAATGCTATACTACTAATTTTGTTGTATGAACATTTAACAATTGCACGATACTGTCAAATACTAGGCAAGAGAGTCAGGAGACAGTGTAAGATGTACATGAAGAGCTGAAACTTCTTGCAACAAATGATGATATAAGCAGCGCGAACTTCATACACATTTCAGATAACAGAGAAGATTCGAAAGTCATGTTCACCAATGTCTGCAAAGTAAAATACTGAATGATGTCATAAGACTAAATGTCTTGAGGTGCTTCTTCACATGGACAAGGAATACATTCAACACAAAGTGTTACTATTGTTGAACTCAAGTAATAACACTTATTTTCAAAGCTGCTAATATAATAAACATCTACTTCTGCATTGCAAGAGGACTCAGAAATATCACTTCAAATACCTGTTAAAATAATTCAGTTATGTTTATGACGACTGTTCCCCTTATCTATACGTTATATTAAAACCATTATTTTGTTTTTAAAAAGACAAATACAATGAATTGCGAAATACATGACTGAAACATAATAAATTGTTAAATAATTACAAATATAAACAATGGAACATAAAAACTTAAATAAAAATCGTTTTCAAAAGCAATCTTTTTTTTGGGGTCAGCATGCATCTGTACAAACATTTAAAATGTGACTTCTAAACAATGTAAAAACAAAACAGCCATGCATAGAATGCTGGTCTCAGATCTTTTCTTTACTGGACAGAAATCATAAAAAGAAAAGTGGTCAGCAAAACAAGACACATGTGAGGTATTTTCGCGGCCGTCTTGTGTGGTGATTATTTCACAGAGTACTCTTTCTTGAGCCTGACAATATCAGCAGATGTCCAGGCACTGGGGGTGCTTCTTGACAGGATGTCCATCACGGCAGATACCTCTTTCTTCTCTTTACTGGTCATAAACATGGACACAGTGGAAAACCTGGGAACCAGGCACAGTCTGTCTAAGATCTGGTAACCAATCTCTACGTCACCTTTGAGCACCATCTCTTCATAGACACAATGCACAATGATCTGCAACATTTGCCCATCAAGTTTGTTGCTAATAACTGAGGGTACGTCCGCAGGTGGAATCTGCCTAAGGATATCTGCATATGGTTGGATACCCGGGCATGACTTCAGTGAGTTCCAGGCCTGGCAGAACTCATAAGGTGTTGTCTTCATCAGACGGGGTGCAATTGGGGGAGCAACTGGCTGGCTTAGAATTGGTACTTCATATCGTTGGGACTGCTTGTTACCAACATTATTGTTGTGGTTTTTTTTTTTTTTTTTGTCAGCGTTGCTGTTTTTGGATTTGCTGTTGGCCGATTGTTGTGGCTGCTTACCACTTCTCAACTTATTCTGCCCTTTAACTTTTTCTGAAACTTTTGATCTAGGCTTTTCTTCTTCCTCCTCCTCTACAATAGTCAGCCTCTCTAGATCAATAAATTTTTTTTTCCACTTTTATTTCATACAAAGCAATGTGTATTTACAAGTTGTAGTGTGTGTTTCTTTTGTTTGTGTATATTACAGAGCGTTGCCGTTTTTTAGTGTTAAGTGTGACATTGTGAATAAAAAACATATACATACATATATACAGTTATGTTAATATGACATTTGTGGCATAGTACATGTAGATACACATTCCTTGCATATGCTTCACTTCCACTTCCGCAAGCGGAATGCATAAAACACCTGTCTATCTCTCCCTCTCCTCTCTCTCTCTCTCACACACACACACACATACACACACACACACACACACACACACACACACACACACACACACACACACACAATCTCGTGTTTTCTGGAGACCGCAGTACATTTAAATGCCCCGCGCTTGGACAATAAACTTTAAACTATCATTTCCATTAAAATGTGGCTTCTTTGTAATTTCTGGGTCACTTAGCTACTGAGGCGAAGGTCGTTGGTGTTGTTGCCTGATGACAAATTACAGGGTGACGCTCCAGTCCATGATACCTTTTGTTTGGGGAACAAGAATCAGGGATTTACTACTAGTAATTAGAGTCCATGGCCTGTCTCCAGGGAGATAATTGGTCCAAAGTTGTGATAGTGTCTGGGTTTCATATACAATGGGTAGGAATTAAAACCTGGCCACTAAAAGTCACCTTAGTTTACTGGGTACTTAAAGGGCTCATTCAATTTGTTTATACATGGTGGTGCATATTTTTCTTTTGAAACATATCATTACCATATAACATCATTTTAATACTTGAGATACCGACTTGGTTTAAAGGCTGCTACACGCATGCACGCACGCGCGAGCATACACACACACACACACACACACACACACACACACACACACACACACACACACACACTCATAGACACCCATCCACAATATACTTCATGTTGCACATTCAAATATAATAATGGGAAAATTAATAATAATAGTAGCAGTAATAATAATAATAGTATTTTTTAATAATAATAATATACTTGTAAGATTATTAATACCATCAATAAACACATTTATAGTTGTAGTATCCTTTGTTTAAAAAAAAGTTATTTGCTTCTTCTGTAATATGTGCTGTTTTCAGCCAAATCTTTTACGAGATTTGCGCTTGTGGGGCTAAGATTAGAATGTTTGCGACTTTTTGTTGATAAAGTTGTTGGACAATTACGTTGTTGATTGTTCTGTAATTGTATAGTGCTTTGTTTCTTAATGTCCATATAAGATTTCTGTACTCTGCCAATAGCACAAGTAGCTTTGTGTGGATGTCTTGTGTGGAGTAAGGAATGGAATTTATCATTATTGCTTTGTAAACATCTGTTCTTTGTTTGGTATGAGTGTTTAGGATGTTTTGTAGGAGATTTCTTGTTGGCATGATTGTGTTGCATTCGTAATAGATGTGCTCTTCTGATTCTTAGGACGTTCCGTCTACAAAGCTGACACTGTAGTATTTGTTTAGTTATTTTTGCTGTTCTCTCTGTTGTTGGGATCATGCTGTAAACAAGCCTATATGTAATTTCCTTTGCTTTTGGGGTAATCTGCTTGTTGTGAATATTAGAGAAAATTTCGGTATAATCTTTTATGAAATATCTATGTCCTCTTTTAATTCTGAGATGTACCGGAGTTGCTTGTAATTTAACTAAATGCCTGTAGATTGTATGTGTTTTCTTGTGTAGTAATTTTTCGTGTCCTTTAATGGCTGAAATACATGTTTTGTAGAACGTTGGGAGAGTGCCAAAGTAATGTGAGGATGTATTCCTAATAGGTTTTAAGTAAGATAGCCTAATTCCAATGTAATAGTGTGCTAAAGGGTGTTTTTCTGGGTGTTGTAGGATTTCACCTACGTGTTTGATCCTAAGTGCTTGTATTTTGGTTGTTATGTCTTGGAGGGCGATACCTCCATCTTTTTTGTCTTGCATGAGTGTAGTATGTTTGATACTGTAGATGGTGCTGCCAAACACGAAGCGTCTAATCTCTTTGTTTATGTTTGTGACAGTCTGACGTGGGGGATCTAGGACTGTGCACAGATATAGTATTTTTGGAATTATATATGTATTAACAATGGTACTTCTACCAAATATGGTAGTTGTTTTGTATTTGTACCTCTGTAACATATCTGTTATTTTCTTCTCTAGATTTTGCCAAGTGTCTTTGTGTGTCTGATTTGGTTGACATGGGAAGACTATTCCGTACACTTTTATTAGATTGTTTGATGTTAAGTCAAATGGAAAATCCGCCTTATTTTTTCCATTTGCCTAAGCCCATTATAGTAGATTTTTGGACGTTTAATTTTGCCCCACTCCCTTTGCCGAAAAACGAGAACGTTTCCAAAATAGGAATTGTCGTCTCTCTAGATCAATAAATTTTTATTTTTTTATTTTTTTTATTTCATACAAAGCAATGTGTATTTACAAGTTGTAGTGTGTGTTTCTTTTGTTTGTGTATATTACAGAGCGTTGCCGTTTGTTAGTGTTAAGTGTGACATTGTGAATAAAAAACATATACATACATATATACAGTTATGATAATATGACATTTGTGGCATAGTGCATGTAGATACACATTCCTTGCATATGCTTCACTTCCACTTCCGCAAGCGGAATGCATGAAACACCTGTCTATCTCTCCCTCTCCTCTCTTTCTCTCACTTTCTCTCTCTCTCTCTCTCTCTCTCTCTCTCTCTCTCTCTCACACACACACACACATACACACACACACACACACACACACACACACACACACACACACACACACACACACACACACACAATCTCGTGTTTTCTGGAGACCACAGTACATTTAAATGCCCCGCGCTTGGACAATAAACTTTAAACTATCATTTCCATTAAAATGTGGCTTCTTTGTAATTTCTGGGTCACCTAGCTACTGAGGCGAAGGTCGTTGGTGTTGTTGCCTGATGACAAATTACAGGGTGACGCTCCAGTCCATGATACCTTTTGTTTGGGGAACAAGAATCAGGGATTTACTACTAGTAATTAGAGTCCATGGCCTGTCTCCAGGGAGATAATTGGTCCAAAGTTGTGATAGTGTCTGGGTTTCATATACAATGGGTAGGAATTAAAACCTGGCCACTAAAAGTCACCTTAGTTTACTGGGTACTTAAAGGGCTCATTCAATTTGTTTATACATGGTGGTGCATATTTTTCTTTTGAAACATATCATTACCATATAACATCATTTTAATACTTGAGATACCGACTTGGTTTAAAGGCTGCTACACGCATGCACGCGCGCGCGAGCACACACACACACACACACACACACACACACACACACACACACACACACTCATAGACACCCATCCACAATATACTTCATGTTGCACATTCAAATATAATAATGGGAAAATTAATAATAATAGTAGCAGTAATAATAATAATAGTATTTTTTAATAATAATAATATACTTGTAAGATTATTAATACCATCAATAAACACATTTATAGTTGTAGTATCCTTTGTTTAAAACAAGTTATTTGCTTCTTCTGTAATATGTGCTGTCTTCAGCCAAATCTTTTACGAGATTTGCGCTTGTGGGGCTAAGATTAGAATGTTTGCGACTTTTTGTTGATAAAGTTGTTGGACAATTACGTTGTTGATTGTTCTGTAATTGTATAGTGCTTTGTTTCTTAATGTCTATATAAGATTTCTGTACTCTGCCAATAGCACAAGTAGCTTTGTGTGGATGTCTTGTGTGGAGTAAGGAATGGAATTTATCATTATTGCTTTGTAAACATCTGTTCTTTGTTTGGTATGAGTGTTTAGGATGTTTTGTAGGAGATTTCTTGTTGGCATGATTGTGTTGCATTCGTAATAGATGTGCTCTTCTGATTCTTAGACGTTCCGTCTACAAAGCTGACACTGTAGTATTTGTTTAGTTATTTTTGCTGTTCTCTCTGTTGTTGGGGTCATGCTGTAAACAAGCCTATATGTAATTTCCTTTGCTTTTGGGGTAATCTGCTTGTTGTGAATATTAGAGAAAATTTCGGTATAATCTTTTATGAAATATCTATGTCCTCTTTTAATTCTGAGATGTACCGGAGTTGCTTGTAATTTAACTAAATGCCTGTAGATTGTATGTGTTTTCTTGTGTAGTAATTTTTCGTGTCCTTTAATGGCTGAAATACATGTTTTGTAGAACGTTGGGAGAGTGCCAAAGTAATGTGAGGATGTATTCCTAATAGGTTTTAAGTAAGATAGCTTAATTCCAATGTAATAGTGTGCTAAAGGGTGTTTTTCTGGGTGTTGTAGGATTTCACCTACGTGTTTGATCCTAAGTGCTTGTATTTTGGTTGTTATGTCTTGGAGGGCGATACCTCCATCTTTTTTGTCTTGCATGAGTGTAGTATGTTTGATACTGTAGATGGTGCTGCCAAACACAAAGCGTCTAATCTCTTTGTTTATGTTTGTGACAGTCTGACGTGGAGGATCTAGGACTGTGCACAGATATAGTATTTTTGGGATTATATATGTATTAACAATGGTACTTCTACCAAATATGGTAGTTGTTTTGTATTTGTACCTCTGTAACATATCTGTTATTTTCTTCTCTAGAGTTTGCCAAGTGTCTATGTGTGTCTGATTTGGTTGACATGGGAAGACTATTCCGTACACTTTTATTAGATTGTTTGATGTTAAGTCAAATGGAAAATCCGCCTTATTTTTCCATTTGCCTAAGCCCATTATAGTAGATTTTTGGACGTTTAATTTTGCCCCACTCCCTTTGCCGAAAAACGAGAACGTTTCCATAATAGGAATTGTCGTCTCTCTAGATCAATAAATTTTTTTTTTTTTTTTAGGGTTTGGCGGTCATCCCAGACGAGCTGGTTCCCCGCCTCCCCTGTTTTTGGCGTGGACCCTTAGTCCCACTGTGAGCTATTGCCCACAGTGGTCCACCGGGCCCACATTTAAAGTGATTAATGTGAGGTTGTTTTTTTTTAACATTTATTACCAAACGCCATACAGGACTAAAAATGTGTCACAGAAAAGGAGACATAATACATACAGGTGCTTCTCTAGATCAATAAAGGCGAAATATTTATACGTTGTGAAGCGAAACCAGAGAGACAATATCTTGGCATCAGTTGTAATGTGTGTGTGAAAATTGTGCCAATAGCTTGCAGTGTTGATACATTGTATATATCGTGGTCGAAAATATGTTTTATACACCTTTATGTAATTAACTCATTTCTAACCTTAGATTGGTAATTATTTTTTTGTTTATTATGATGGATTAGCTTCTTTATCTTAGACATTTAATAAATATTATATCTAATTGCTTTATTAGATAAAACTGGGTGAGTTATTTCCCTTGCTAACTATAAAACTGTATGTCCCAATTATTTTACAGGTACGTAACTCGTGAACTCTTCAGAGGTTGTTTCCCTTAGATTTAAAACACGCCAACTCACACACACGCGCTCCACACCACACACACACACACACACACACACACACTCACTCACACACACATGCTCTCACGCAAGCATTACAGTTCCCTTCAAGGCTGGGTCTTATTTTTATTGCCCTGGAATCTCAGGCCCACCCAGCCTTAAAATGAACACCAGGAAATGAACTGGAAAGTGAATGCAGCCTGTGTGTGTGTGTGTGCTATTGAGCACATCACCCTTCGAGTGCCGATTGATCTACATATTTATCAGGTATAGCAGCATATACTCAAGGTGTGGACAAGGGTCTGTTAGTTTACTTTTACTACTACTACTACTACTACTACTACTACTACTACTACTACTACTACTACTACTACTACTACTACTACTACTACTACTACTACTACTACTACTACTACTACTACTACCAGTACTGCTGTTTTCTTTTCCCAACTTCTAATGACGAAGACTTATTGCATAAAATGTTCTTAATTTGATAGAACACAGTTTTTGCCCTTATTCTGTTCTTTATCTCTGTAATATATCCTCCATGTGATGTTATCCGTGTGCCTAGATATTTGTGTGATTTACCTGTACTAGTACGATGATATTTGTGTGATTTACCTGTACTCGTACGGTGATATTTGTGTGATTTACCTGTACTCGTACAGTGATATTTGTGTGATTTACCTGTACTCGTACGGTGATATTTGTGGGATTTACCTGTACTAGTACGGTGATATTTGTGGGATTTACCTGTACTCGTACGATGATATTTGTGTGATTTACCTGTACTCGTAAGGTGATATTTGTGTGATTTACCTGTACTCGTACGATGATATTTGTGTGATTTACCTGTACTCATACGATGATATTTGTGTGATTTACCTGTACTCGTAAGGTGATATTTGTGTGATTCACATGTACTCATACGATGATATTTGTGTGATTTACCTGTACTCGTACGGTGATATTTGTGTGATTTACCTGTACTCGTACGGTGATATTTGTGTGATTTACCTGTACTCGTACGGTGATATTTGTGTGATTTACCTTTTCTCGTATGATGATATTTGTGTGATTTACCTGTACTCATACGATGATATTTGTGTGATTTACCTGTACTCGTACGGTGATATTTGTGTGATTTACCTGTACTCGTACGATGATATTTGTATGATTTACCTGTACTCGTACGGTGATATTTGTGTGATTTACCTGTACTCGTACGGTGATATTTGTGTGTGAACATTCATTTTATGTTTTATATGATGAATAAATACCCAGAAGAAAGTACAATCAGCACTTTTTATGCTAGGCCTAGAATCCAGAGGGTTCATACGAACCGGGCTCAAGTGAGAGAAACATTATAAACGATTCTTTTACAATAGGGATTCACCCAGGGTGGGTGATACTCTTTTCTTCACCACATACCACTGAACAATAGAGTCTAGAGAAAGACATTTTGACATGAAGTTCTCGTGGAATAAGTTAGTCTAGAGAAGAACATTGAACATGAAGTTCTCGGGGAATAATTTAGTACAGTGAAAAAGTACTTTAGAACAGTTTGTGTGTGACAATCTATGAACATGGATTAGAACAAATGTGAGACCTGTGACATTGAAACCTAGTTTTCACGGTACAGTGATCCTTACTTATTTGAGTTATAGGGACTGTAGTCTTTACAATGATTGACAGATCCATGATTAAGGTTATACAAAAACTATTTTTTGGTGGATCATGCATCTAGTCGACCAAGTGGTTCCCGGAGAAAGTCAACGTCTGGAAGAAGAGACGCATCAATGGGTGGGTGAGTTGTTCACGTACTAAGCTATCATGCTGTGGTGTACCCTTGCTATGATGATCATCTGACTTGGCTCCTGATCTGCTGCTCTGAATCTACACACACACTAGAATATTCGACACACATTCTACACAGTACACACACACACACACACACACACACACACACTCCGCTCACACCCATACTCTTTGCTTTAATAAATTATTTTGTATTTATTTGTTAAAGCTAGAGTTGTTGAGTATGTTGTGTTGGGGAAGAGTGAGAGGGGGCATGATCTAGGGGTGAGTGACAGTGAGAAAGAGGTGTCTGCAGACTGACGGAGTTTTGTGGACGGAGTCTGGTGGTTTCTCTAGGACAATAATATTGGGTTAATAAAAATGTGGGTGTTGATTCCCCTCACTCCAGGGACGACACTAAAGTAAGAAAGGATAACTTACCCCAGTGCTCTGGATCAACTCTGCTGTTGATATATCTCCATGCCTCCGTAAAATCATGACCAAGGTGTAAATCCTATCATTAAAAGACTGTTTTCCCACATGCCACGTTCGAAACACAGATGCGGGCGATTTGGCAGCAGACCACCTAGTTTTGGTCTTCATATAATGGTATGAGTGCCGGTCACTCAGAAAGCAACGGCAAACTACTGAACGTAAACTTGCCAAGAAATCATAGCCAAAAAATCCTGGGGTTGACCGCGATATTCTGTAAAGAATATGCAACTAATTCACAACTTTAATTGAGACCTCAGATCGTCATAGATTGTCACACTCTCTAGAGTCTAGACAGTTGCCAACTGTCTGCACCCCTAGGCAGCATTGTGCTCTCTGAAAAGCCTGTGATCATAAGACGGCCAGGTGGAAATCATGGCTGAGAAGTTTTCAGTATCTGCCTCAAGTTGAGAAGGTAACAGGTTCAATCCCAGCATTCAGCTGGCTATTTTTCTAGGTGCTTTTGGTATCTAAACATATCATGCAACTCCCCCCCCCCCCACCCTGATCTCTTGGGTAGTGTGGACTGATACCTAGTCTTCTCAAATAAGGGTTAACAGGGTCTCCATGGCAAAGTAGACAAGCCATCTGCCTCGCACTCCGAAGTTTGTGGGTTCAATTCCATGCTACGTCTTTCGGTTGACGAGTGCATTTTTCTCAGAGACTCCCGGAGATCATTGCTGGAGATAAGGAGTTTGTGCTTTGTGTGAAGTTTCCGGCAGGCCACCCTGCGGAAAGAGGCTGAGCCATATGGGATAAAACCCGGTGCAATGAAGTCGATCCTCTCAACTTTAAAGACATTTTTTAATGGTATAAACATTATGTGTGCAAGTTTCACACAATAAAAATCCCACAGCAGTTGGAAATCCCAAAGTGTAGGCTGTAAAGCCATTGCTCTGGAAATGTAAACCCTACCTACGGTAGACAGAGCCCCTTACCCTGGATGGAATCTGTCTAGAGCAGGGGTCACCAAACTTTTCTCACGGCGGGCCGGATAACTGACAAAATGACGAGCGCGGGCCGGATACTCATTCTGTACAATACTTGCGCCAGTCTCCGTGGCGAAGATTTTACGGACGCGGTTCATAATCCTGTATACCCGCGTTCGAAACACAACTGCACGCGATTTGGCAGCAGACTGCGTTGCGCAGGATTTTTGCGCAATGATATGAATGCCGGTCGTTCAGAAAGCAACGGCAAACTACTGAACGTAAATCTGCCAAGACATCAACAACAGCAAAATATCCTGGTGTTGACTGCAAACGTCCTGTAAACGATATGCAACTAACTTTAACAATACTTGCAATCCAGAACGAAAGCTCTGGTTTAAAAAAAAAGACGAAAAACTAAGTTAATCATGGGTGAGTGACACAAAGACAACCAACAAATTTATTTACTAATAAAAGATATCAAAGAAGGTGACGTTAGCAAAAAAGATAGTTACATCAGACCTAGTGTGCACATATCCGAATCTCACAAACTAAGCAGCAAAAAAAAAAGGTTAGTGAGCTTTGTGAAACTGATGTTTGGCTTTCAAGATATCATCAATGTTTGGTTTGGAATTACTGCATCCAATCAAGAGAATTGCTTTCAAATGTTCATCAGTCAATCTCGTTCGATGTGTTGAAAATGTTTGCTCACAGACATAAGTTGTTCCAAACACTGGTGCCATACCAGCGGCAAATGTCTTCAGTTTCGAAAACTCAACATCAGGTTATCAGAGGTAAAATTCAACTGGTTTCCTTCTCTGTGCTTCTCTTTCAACAAGTCATTTGCTTGCAACTCAATGAGCTCCAACAGTACTTCAACTGGCACATCATTAAGGTTGCAATCGAAAGGATTTTGGAACAGAAAAATGTCACTCTCAGTTCTGACAAGATCTGAAAATCTCTCCAAAAATGCTTTTGCCAAGTCACGAATAATTTTTTCATACGTAGTATGAATGCAAAAAGGAAGTAATATCCTTGTCTACAACAAATTGGGAAACATAGTTTCCATATACGTTACAGACCAAATAAAAGTCTGCCGAGTGCATGTCCAAAGTATAACAAAAATTATGCATATGACAATTCAACTATATAAAACATCCAATATACATACATTATATTACTTCAAAATAGACAAATACTGATACTCAACATAATAGCATAAGGCATTATTAATTAGTAATAATATTGTATAGCTACAAACTGAGATATACAAGTCTAATTGAAGTGACCACACAGAACAGTCACATTGCTGATCTGCCTGGTTTAGTCACAAATTAGCCACTGCTGTGGTAAAATTAAAAGCAATATAGTCAGTGGACTATATTCTGCACAATAAATGCACGCACAAAAAGGCAACTAGGTTAATGTACAAAGAACTGACAAGCATCTACCACGACACCTCAAGTATATCTAGAACTTAGCCAAGATCTGCCGAACATAGGGTTCCTACTTCTCAGAAGAAGAACACATAAAGAAATATGATATTGTACACTGAACTGAGAAGGAATAATGCACACTCAAGTTTCCTGAGACAATGATATTTCTTGAAATAACCTAGGTCAGATGTAGACTGAAAATTAGTACATACATCTAAAAGACTTGACTAGTTACTAAGAAATAACTTTCCTAGTGGAGATTAGCAGACAAAAACATTGAGCTGGCTGCCTACCAATTCAGAGATTTTTCTTTTCTAACATGAGACAGTTTCCGATTCCGATTCCGATTTGTAGAAAAAAAAGAAACTTTCCACCTCGTTCAACCCGTCTTAATGACGTTGGTTATAGTTGTGGTGGTTCATAGTGCGGTATAGGTTTTCTGGTCTTTTGTGCGTTGGACAGCTTCTATTTCTGCATGTCTGTCCGAGTTCCTCTTTTTGCCATCCGTTTTGCTTCTGTCGTTTTGTTGGTGTGTCTGCTGTCATTGTCGGTTTGCCCATCCCTCTCGTTTGGTGTTTTCTTTCCGGGGCTGACGCTGGGGGGTGGGGGGGGGAGGGTCTTTTATCATCTGCTTTCTTGTGCTTGCCCTGGGGGTGGGCGCCTGTTATCAATCAATTAATCATGTGCCATGCCGGAAAGCGTGGGCGGTCATGACTCGCCATTTCACTCGATCACCAGTGTCGTGGATCAGCTCAGTGTTCCTGTCTCGTCTATGCCATGTGGCCAAGCCATCCAGGTATTTTCCTCTCGGTCTTCCTCTCAGTCTGTTCCCTTCGATCTTGCCAGTTGTCACTAAGTTCTCCAATCCATTTCTTCTCATAACATGTCCAAAAAATTTTGACTGTCTACGTCTAATTTCTCTAATCAGTTTACGTTGTTCATTTGTCTCCTGTAGTACTTGGTCATTGGTTTTTCTGTCTGTCCATGGTATTCTTTGCATTCTCCTCAGAAACCACATTTCTGCAGCCATCAGATGCTTTTCAGCTTGACTGTTCATTGTCCAAGTTTCACATCCATACAAAAGAACAGGCTCTATGTATCCCCTCAACACTCTTTTTCTCGTTTCAATTGACATCTTTTTATTGGTCAGAATGTTTTTCATCTTGCTAAAGGCTACTTTCGCCATGGCGATTCTTGTTCTAATCTCTTCAAGGCATCTCCCATCAGATGTTATAACTGTTCCAAGATAATTGTACCGATTCACTTGTTGAAGAATATTTCCATTTACTTGTATATTACTTTGAGGCACTTCTTCCTTCCTACTGACGACCATAACCTGAGTCTTTTTACAATTTAATTCTAACCCCAGCTGCTCACTGTGTACAACAACCGCATCTACTAATTGTTGCAGGTCCTGCGGATTGTCTGCAATCAATACTGTATCATCTGCATATCTAATGTTATTGATGTTTCGTCCTCCAATGCTGATTCCATTTATATCCTCTACATTTCTGAAAATATTTTCACTGTACAGGGAAAAAAGATCTGGAGACATTACACATCCCTGCCTAACACCTCTCTTAATTGGCTGATACTGTCCCACTTCATTATCAATCCTTATTGCAGCTTGTTGTTTCCAATATATGTTTTTTATAAGTCTAATGTCTTTCCCATCAATTTGTAAATCTGCAAGCATATCCACCATGCTGACATGTCTAACGCTATCAAAAGCCTTTGTATAGTCGATAAAGCAAAGATGTATATCCTTGTTTACTTCTATAGCACGTTCAATAACTGTTCGCAGCATATACACAGCATTTACTGTTCCCTTCCCTTCTACAAACCCGCATTGTTCTTCCCCTATTTCAGGTTGTATCTTCTTCCTCATTCTTTGCATGATAATTCTTAGCAAAATCTTTGTGATGTGACTCATTATACTAATTGTTCTGTGTTGATCACATTCCAAGGTTCCTGATTTCTTTGGGATTGCAATAAATATAGAGTTACATAATTCTGGAGGTATATCTCCAGTATCATATAATGTGTTCAGCAGTCTGGTGACTTGCTCTAGTCCAAATTCTTCTAAAGCTTTAATCATTTCTGTTGTGATGTTATCTGCACCGGGGGCCTTGCCAGCTTTCATATGCTTAAGAACATTTCGAACCTCCATCTCCAAAATTGGCGGTCCTTCATTATTAAATCTAATATCATACTGTTCGTCTCTGTTATCATCATAAAGTTGTTTCACATAATCTGTCCATACCTGTAGAATCTGGTCTTTTTCTATTATGATTTTGCCATCTTCAGTTTTTAGACAGCCTGTTGATGTACTTGTTCTTTTATTAGTAAGTTCCTGAATTCTTTTGTGCACTAATTTGGTATTTTGACTGTTGTGTTGGCTTTCAATTTCTGAGCACTTTTCCTCAAGCCATTTTTCTTTTGCCTCCTTACATAATGTTCTGACTTGTCTGTGAATTTCTTCATATTTGACAGAATTATTTTTGTTGAGTCTTCTTGTTTCCATGAGTTGTAAAATTTCTGCAGTCATCCATTTCTTACGACCCACCTTCTTTAATTTTGGAATAGTTGTTTCTGCAGCCACATTGATTGAATTCTTCAACGTTTCCCATTGATCATCCACATCCTGGAATAGGATCTCTAGATCGGACAAAATTTCAAATCTGTTCTGTACTTCTATGTTGAATTTGTTTTGTATTTCCTTGTCATTACTCAATGTACATAAATCATATTTAGTGCTTCCTGTTATATACTTGACTTTCTTCAACTTTATCCTCAATGTTCCTGTGAGTAATCTGTGGTCACTATAACAATCAGCACTGGGAACTGTTTTTGCTATTGTTAATGCGTTTCTAAATCTTCTGCTAATCAGAATGTAGTCAATCTGGTTTCTAATCCTGCTATCTGGACTCCTCCATGTCCATAATCTTCTAGGGTGTTGTTTGAACCAGGTGTTTCCTACAATCATTTCCTGTTCTTTTGCCCACTCTACGAGTCTGTATCCTCTTTCATTTCTCTCTCCTAAACCATAGTTTCCTACTGTGTAGCTATCTCCTTGATTTCCTACTTTTGCATTGAAGTCCCCTATTATGATGTTTATTTCTGACTTTTTACATTTTTTTAAGGCAGACTCAATGTCGTTATAAAATTCTTCTACACTATCTTCACTGGATTCTCCTGTTGGGGCATATACTTGAATAATATTTATGCTAAAAGGTCTGCCACTTAACTTAACTAGTAGAACTCTGTCCGACACGGCCCAATATCCTTGAATAGATTTTGATGTTTTCCGATCCAGAATAATTGCCACTCCCCTATGACGATCTTCACCTCCAGAATAAATAATCTTGAAATCTTCCTCTATCTTGATGCCTGCTCCTGCCCATCTCGTTTCGCACATACCTAAAATATTAATTTTTTCCCTTTCAATTTCTTGTTTTATGTTCTCTAATGTTCCGTCGTTGTTTAACGTCCTAACGTTCCAAGTTGCTAGTTTTAACGTCTCTGTCCTTGTCTTGCGATGATCGGTCTTTAAGCGAATCATGATATACTAGGCACTTTTAAAGAGGTAGTTTGCCGTTGCTTTCCTCTATGGCAGTGATCTTACTGATTTTACAGATTCAAAATCTGTTTTGATGTTTGTTTCTTGTAGTAAAATAAAATCTGGTTTGTGTTTGTGCATGAGTGTGAATAAGTGTTTTAATTTCATTTTCATAACCACGAATATTCAAGCTAATTAAATATAGGTTGTCTGCCATTTTTAAAATAAAAATTAAACAACATGGTGGTTAAATTTAAGTGATTACCTTTATCTTTTCTGTGGTAATTCAGTTCTGGGTCGTGTTTTCGGTTGTGATAATATTTTTGTGGTTTTCGTTCTCCTCGTGGTCTTCGTCGCTGTCTTCGTCAGTGTTGATAAAAAGTGGTCTTTCGTTGTCGCTGTTTTCATTCTGTTTTGTAGCAGCTTTCTTGCATGGTTTGGAAGGGGAAGGGGAAGATCTTCCTTCCTCTTCTCTCATGTCTATGTTGTTTGAGGAATTTCTTCTCTCTGCCCACTGTCTTTTTCTGCCGTAGTTGACGGTTTGGAAACCGTCGTCGTTGGTTTCTTGTGAAATTGTTTTTTATTGAGTTTCTGCGGCTGTCTCCGTGGTCACCGGTCCGCCAGTTACCTCGACGTCATCTTGGACGGCGTTGTTTTGCTGTGTGTCGGCCTTACCCGTGATTGCCGGGAATTCCTCTTGTGCTGGTTCAGAGGGTTTCTTCTTATTGTTTTTCTTCTGCCGCCTTGTCGGGCATAGGTTAGACCAGTGATCGTCTTGGCTGCAAAATGGACATTGGGTCCGGCGACTTGGCATAGTGAAAAGTATGCGATGATCGCCTGTTATTTTTCTTGGTGTCGTGATCTTTGCGTAGGGCGGCACCGGTTTCCGTCCATTTAGATCAATAAATTTTTTTAATTTTTTTTTAATTTTCTTTCTTTCTAAATTTTTTTAACTTTTCTGAGCTTTTTAATACTGGGAATCATTCACATCACCTGGGGAACTCAAAATGGACAATAGACATCTGCAAGTCTTTGTGAAATTACTGAAACGGAACTATTTGTGTAACATTAATCTGAGCACATAAACTATAATGAGTTTTTAAACAATTTTTCATTCGCACAACTGTATCAACATATGCTACAGTTGTGTGGTACTGAGGCATTTTCTAATGTCACCTTGCAAGTGCCCCTTACTTTATTAGTGTGCTGTTTCATTAATATCTTCACAATATTGTCAGCTCGTGATTTTCTGATCATGTCTCTCAACCAAATGGCATCCTACTTTTATGATAAAAGCAATATCCAAATGTACACCGACTTGCTATTATTCTTTGTCTCATGTCCTTCGGTACGGTGACACCTTCACGATCCCAGGTGTCCAACCCCTCCATTCTGCTGTCGTATAACAAACACAAGAGATTATTTTACATGCCTTGATTTGTACTGGGCATATGGTGCCAGTCCCATCCATCCAGCACTTGATTGGTGATGTGATTAACAGCACGGTGGCCACTAGTTGCTTTTCAGGATACTTCCTGGTATCCATTATAGGCTTGATTGACCTGGGAGCCCAGGTCAACTGTTTAAAATCTACCTCGACAGGGATTCGAACACATCACCAGCAGATGGGCATTGCAAGGATGATATACACCATTATACTGCAGCTCCCCGGTTGTCACATTGGTTAACACATATTTGTATTATCTATTCTGCATATCCACTCCTATACTGTCACATTGGTTAACACATATTTGTATTATCTATTCTACATATCCACTCCTATACTGTCACACCTATTCAGGCCGCATTTATCTTCAAATGTAATTCGCTACTAAATTTATATGAAACATATGGATGAGGTGGATTGGCCGAGGTGTTACACCTGCTTCTGGTCTGTGCTTGTGCAGCCTGGTCTGTGTGTATTTTCTATTCAGTAAGAACAATATGGCCTACTCCCCCACTTGATCTTGGACTAGTGGATTTGGTACCTAGCCATCTTGGACAGGGACAAACAGGACCAGTGTGTAGGTTGCTGCCTGTTAAAAATCCCTGTGGTTAGAAATAAAAAAGAACTGGCCAAATAGGACTCTGTCAGTGAGAAGTTGTTCCACTCCACTTACTACAATAAGCAAATAATTAATTCATCTCAAATTCCTCTTGTACCTTGCAGTGTCGAGGTGAAGCATAAACGACAGAGACTTGCCTGTTTATGGGCTTCATATATCAAGATTACGATGAAATCATAATGCTAAATCTAATATTCTATGATATACATGATTATATGACAATTCGAGAACATTAACTTGTCTCTACTTGGTCAATGTAAAAATACAAATGCTATACTACTAATTTTGTTGTATGAACATTTAACAATTGCACGATACTGTCAAATACTAGGCAAGAGAGTCAGGAGACAGTGTAAGATGTACATGAAGAGCTGAAACTTCTTGCAGTAAATGATGATATAAGCAGCGCGAACTTCATACACATTTCAGATAACAGAGAAGATTCGAAAGTCATGTTCACCAATGTCTGCAAAGTAAAATACTGAATGATGTCATAAGACTAAATGTCTTGAGGTGCTTCTTCACATGGACAAGGAATACATTCAACACAAAGTGTTACTATTGTTGAACTCAAGTAATAACACTTATTTTCAAAGCTGCTAATATAATAAACATCTACTTCTGCATTGCAAGAGGACTCAGAAATATCACTTCAAATACCTGTTAAAATAATTCAGTTATGTTTATGACGACTGTTCCCCTTATCTATACGTTATATTAAAACCATTATTTTGTTTTTAAAAAGACAAATACAATGAATTGCGAAATACATGACTGAAACATAATAAATTGTTAAATAATTACAATTATAAACAATGGAACATAAAAACTTAAATAAAAATCGTTTTCAAAAGCAATCTTTTTTTTGGGGTCAGCATGCATCTGTACAAACATTTAAAATGTGACTTCTAAACAATGTAAAAACAAAACAGCCATGCATAGAATGCTGGTCTCAGATCTTCTCTTTACTGGACAGAAATCATAAAAAGAAAAGTGGTCAGCAAAACAAGGCACATGTGAGGTATTATCGCGGCCGTCTTGTGTGGTGATTATTTCACAGAGTACTCTTTCTTGAGCCTGACAATATCAGCAGACGTCCAGGCACTGGGGGTGCTTCTTGACAGGATGTCCAACACGGCAGATACCTCTTTCTTCTCTTTACTGGTCATAAACATGGACACAGTGGAAAACCTGGGAACCAGGCACAGTCTGTCTAAGATCTGGTAACCAAGCTCTACGTCACCTTTGAGCACCATCTCTTCATAGACACAACGTACAATGATCTGCATCATTTGCCCATCAAGTTTGTTGCTAATAACTGAGGGTAAGTCCACAGGTGGAATCTGCCTCAGGATATCTGCATATGGTTGGATACCCGGGCATGACTTCAGTGAGTTCCAGGCCTGGCAGAACTCATAAGGTGTTGTCTTCATCAGACGGGGTGCAATTGGGGGAGCAACTGGCTGGCTTTGAATTGGTACTTCATATCGTTGGGACTGCTTGTTACCAACATTATTGTTGTGTTGTTGTTTTTTTTGTCAGCGTTGCTGTTTTTGGATTTGCTGTTGGCCGATTGTTGTGGCTGCTTACCACTTCTCAACTTATTCTGCCCTTTAACTTTTTCTGAAACTTTTGATCTAGGCTTTTCTTCTTCCTCCTCCTCTACAATAGTCAGCCTCTCTAGATCAATAAATTTTTTTTTCCACTTTTATTTCATACAAAGCAATGTGTATTTACAAGTTGTAGTGTGTGTTTCTTTTGTTTGTGTATATTACACAGCGTTGCCGTTTGTTAGTGTTAAGTGTGACATTGTGAATAAAAAACATATACATTCATATATACAGTATATGACATTTGTGGCATAGTACATGTAGATACACATTCCTTGCATATGCTTCACTTCCACTTCCGCAAGCGGAATGCATAAAACACCTGTCTATCTCTCCCTCTCCTCTCTCTCTCTCTCTCTCTCTCTCTCTCTCTCTCTCTCACACACACACACACACACACACACACACACACACACAATCTCGTGTTTTCTGGAGACCGCAGTACATTTAAATGCCCCGCGCTTGGACAATAAAATTTAAACTATCATTTCCATTAAAATGTGGCTTCTTTGTAATTTCTGTGTCACTTAGCTACTGAGGCGAAGGTCGTTGGTGTTGTTGCCTGATGACAAATTACAGGGTGACGCTCCAGTCCATGATACTTTTGTTTGGGGAACAAGAATCAGGGATTTACTACTAGTAATTAGAGTCCATGGCCTGTCTCCAGGGAGATAATTGGTCCAAAGTTGTGATAGTGTCTGGGTTTCATATACAATGGGTAGGAATTAAAACCTGGCCACTAAAAGTCACCTTAGTTTACTGGGTACTTAAAGGGCTCATTCAATTTGTTTATACATGGTGGTGCATATTTTTCTTTTGAAACATATCATTACCATATAACATCATTTTAATACTTGAGATACCGACTTGGTTTAAAGGCTGCTACACGCATGCACGCGCGCGCGAGCACACACACACACACACACACACACACACACACACACACACACACACACACACTCATAGACACCCATCCACAATATACTTCATGTTGCACATTCAAATATAATAATGGGAAAATTAATAATAATAGTAGCAGTAATAATAATAATAGTATTTTTTAATAATAATAATATACTTGTAAGATTATTAATACCATCAATAAACACATTTATAGTTGTAGTATCCTTTGTTTAAAACAAGTTATTTGCTTCTTCTGTAATATGTGCTGTCTTCAGCCAAATCTTTTACGAGATTTGCGCTTGTGGGGCTAAGATTAGAATGTTTGCGACTTTTTGTTGATAAAGTTGTTGGACAATTACTTTGTTGATTGTTCTGTGATTGTATAGTGCTTTGTTTCTTAATGTCCATATAAGATTTCTGTACTCTGCCAATAGCACAAGTAGCTTTGTGTGGATGTCTTGTGTGGAGTAAGGAATTGAATTTATCATTATTGCTTTGTAAACATCTGTTCTTTGTTTGGTATGAGTGTTTAGGATGTTTTGTAGGAGATTTCTTGTTGGCATGATTGTGTTGCATTCGTAATAGATGTGCTCTTCTGATTCTTGGACGTTCCGTCTACAAAACTGACACTGTAGTATTTGTTTAGTTATTTTTGCTGTTCTCTCTGTTGTTGGGGTCATGCTGTAAACAAGCCTATATGTAATTTCCTTTGCTTTTAGGGTAATCTGCTTGTTGTGAATATTAGAGAAAATTTCGGTATAATCTTTTATGAAATATCTATATCCTCTTTTAATTCTGAGATGTACCGGAGTTGCTTGTAATTTAACTAAATGCCTGTAGATTGTATGTGTTTTCTTGTGTAGTAATTTTTCGTGTCCTTTAATGGCTGAAATACATGTTTTGTAGAACGTTGGGAGAGTGCCAAAGTAATGTGAGGATGTATTCCTAATAGGTTTTAAGTAAGATAACCTAATTCCAATGTAATAGTGTGCTAAAGGGTGTTTTTCTGGGTGTTGTAGGATTTCACCTACGTGTTTGATCCTAAGTGCTTGTATTTTGGTTGTTATGTCTTGGAGGGCGATACCTCCATCTTTTTTGTCTTGCATGAGTGTAGTATGTTTGATACTGTAGATGGTGCTGCCAAACACAAAGCGTCTAATCTCTTTGTTTATGTTTGTGACAGTCTGACGTGGGGGATCTAGGACTGTGCACAGATATAGTATTTTTGGAATTATATATGTATTAACAATGGTACTTCTACCAAATATGGTAGTTGTTTTGTATTTGTACCTCTGTAACATATCTATTTTCTTCTCTAGATTTTGCCAAGTGTCTTTGTGTGTCTGATTTGGTTGACATGGGAAGACTATTCCGTACACTTTTATTAGATTGTTTGATGTTAAGTCAAATGGAAAATCCGCCTTATTTTTCCATTTGCCTAAGCCCATTATAGTAGATTTTTGGACGTTTAATTTTGCCCCACTCCCTTTGCCGAAAAACGAGAACGTTTCCAAAATAGGAATTGTCGTCTGTCTAGATCAAAAAATTTTTTTTTGGGGGGGGGGGGGGGGGGGGGGTTTGGCGGTCATCCCAGACTAGCTGGTTCCCCGCCTCCCCTGTTTTTGGCGTGGACGCTTAGTCCCACTGTGAGCTATTGCCCACAGTGGTCCACCAGGCCCACATTTAAAGTGATGCTTATGTGAGGTTTTTTTTTTTTCTTTTTGGATCACCCGGCCCCCGACCAGTCTAGATCAATAAATTTTTTTTTTTTTAAACGTTTATTGAGTGTTAAGAAACATTTGCATTTGTATTGTTCGTGTTGTTACAGAGCGTTGCATGTGGAAGTGTAGGTGACATATGCGCAAAAATTACAAATATTTTATACACTTAAACATTCCTCCATTGACATTGTTGTAAGGAAATATTTTATATCAACAGCGTGATGGTAGTGGGCTGCTATTATTTCCCTTGCCGCCCCGCTCTCCTGCCAGCTCTAAAACTCTTACCAAGTACCATCCCTATCCCTCGGTGATGATAAAACATGGCGGTGCACAAAATGTTTAGAACCAACCGGCGAGGGTGGCAGCAAAGACAACAATCACAGTATCAAAAGGGGGATGTGCAGTTTACGGGTTTACAAAGCCATATATATTTATAATGATTACAATAATACTAATGCAAATAACAACCAAATACATAAATAATAATATTAATAATGACAAGGAATAATTTAAAAATGCTAAGGGTGATAACAATAACACTGTTTTTGTTAACCCTTAGACCCCGGCCAGGCCGATTTAGTGGCCCTCCAGCGGCCATCTTGCTCTTTTGAAAAAGACGAAGTGTCCAGAAATCGGCCCTGTTTGTAAGAACTGCTGTGATTGGTGTGCTTTTAATAGTACAGACCAATCAAATGCCTCCTTGCAATCGTCAGCCATTTTAGCCGCCACATTTCCGTTTCTAGCGTGATTCAGACATGTGGACATGATTTTGTGCAGTTTTTTCCGAAGTAACCCATTTTTTCGTGGATTTTTGAGTTCTAAAATGGCCAGCTTTGAACCTGAAGACGTACTAGCATTGACTAGCTCTGATAGTAGCGATTTTGTTAGTTCAGGACTGTCAGATGACTTTAGTGATACAGAAAGTGCCCATGAGGATTTCAACCTCAACAGCAATGATAATAAACAGCGATGATAATAATATTAATAGTTAAACCTGTGATTCCATTTGCTAAAATGATTATCTTAGGAATGTTGTTTACATGAAATACATCTATAATAATGACAAGAATAAAAACTGCTAAGGGTGATAACAGTAACAGCAATGATAATAAACAGCAATGATAATAAATAGTTAAACTTGTGGTTCCATTTGCTAAAATGATTTTCCTAGGTATGGTGTTTACATGAAATACATCTATAATAATAATGACAAAGAGTAAAATTGCTAAGGGTGATAACAATAAAAGCAAAGATAATAGACAGCAAGGATAATAATAGTTAATCATATGATTCCATTTGCTAAAATGCTTATCCTAGGAATGGTGTTTACATGAAATGCATCTAAAATAATAATGACAAGGAATAAAACTACTAAAGGTGATAACAGCAATGCTAATAAATGCAATGATAAGTACTCAATGAAAATAGTGATAGTCCCACTCTCACCCATTTGACCCACCACACTAATGGGTAATGATGGTAAAGGCAGGATAAATTTTGGAACCAAAGGGTGAGGGTGTCAGCAAAGGCAACAAACAAACCATGAGTGAGGGAAGGGGGAGGGGGGGGGTCTCATGGGAGGTGAGGTTATATATTAATAAAGGTTACTATATTAATAATGCAACTAAAACCAAATACACCAATGATAATGATGACTAACATTTACCTACTAAGGGTGATAACAGTACTGATAGTAACAGCAATGATAATAATAGTTATGATAATGATCCCACTTTCCAAAACTGTGATTCCATTTGCTAGAATGATGTTCCTAGGAATGGTGTTAGCATAGCATAGTAGGTACATATAAATTGCAACATAGTAGAAGTAAAAGGAGTTGGTTTTCTTTTCCTCCTTGTTTATATTTTGGTCTTATTTGTAAGGGTTCATTAATTTTTTCCCTTCCTCTTGTGTTTTTTTTTTTAATTACTTATTGTAAAAAGTAAACAAGCATCAGTATTAGCACAAATTTTTAGTCTTTACATTTTTGTTTCCCTTGCCAGTCTCTCACCAATTTGGTTTCACTCCACCAATGCCATTTCCCCCCCTCTCTGGGCAATGATGGTAAAGGCAGGATAAATATTTGAACCAAACCGGTGTGGGTATCAGCAAAGGCAGCAACAAACCATGAGCAAGGGGAGGGGGGGGAGCCACATGGGAAAGGGGTTTTGGTTTATTACTAATGATGATAATAATAATAATGACAGGAGGAGACATACTGAGGGTAATAACAGCAATTATAACAAACAGCAATGGTAATAATAGTTATGTAAATGATAAACATTTTTACAATATGTGATTCCATTTGCTAGGATGATTTTCTTTGGAATGGTGTTAACATAGCCTAGTTGGTACATACACATGCAAACTGCAGTTTTAATAATTCTTGGAGTAAAGGAGTGGGTTATATTTTCCTCCTTGTTTTTTTTCCCTAAATGTAGGGGTTTATTCATATTTCCCTCTTTGCTCTCTCTTTCTTTTTTTTTAAATAAAAATTAACCAGATATTTGTATTTGCATAAGTTTTTACAGTATTATTGGTTTGATAACCATATGTGTTTTTGTATTTATTCATTCATTCAACCCTCACTCACATGATTCAAAGGGGGTGACTAAGAGAAAGGGAAATCTTTACATTTTTGTTTCCCGCGCTACCCTCCCACTAATTGTTCAATTCCATCAATGCTCTCCTGACCACCCTTAGTATTGATGGCACTGGCAGGACAAAAATGTGAACCAACCAGTGGGGTTAGTAGCAAATGCAACAAACTGTAAGATCAATACTAGATCAAACTCTAGATCAATATTTTTTTTTTTTTAACATTTATTACCAAACGCCATACAGGACTAAAAATGTGTCACAGAAAAGGAGACATAATACATACAGGTGCTTCTCTAGATCAATAAAGGCGAAATATTTATACGTTGTGAAGCGAAACCAGAGTGACAATATCTTGGCATCAGTTGTAGTGTGTGTGTGAAAATTGTGCCAGTAGCTTGCAGTGTTGATACATTGTATATATCGTGGTCGAAAATATGTTTTATACACCTTTATGTAATTAACTCATTTCTAACCTTAGATTGGTAATTTTTTTTTGTTTATTATGATGGATTAGCTTCTTTATCTTAGACATTTAATAAATATTATATCTAATTGCTTTATTAGATAAAACTGGGTGAGTTATTTCCCTTGCTAACTATAAAACTGAATGTCCCCATTAGTTTACAGGTACGTAACTCGTGAACTCTTCAGAGGTTGTTTCCCTTAGATTTAAAACACGCACACTCACACACACGCGCTCCACACCACACACACACACACACACACACACACGCACACACACACACACACACACATGCTCTCACGCAAGCATTACAATTCCCATCAAGGCTGGGTCTTATTTTTATTGCCCTGGAATCTCAGGCCCACCCACCCTTAAAATGAACACCAGGAAATGAACTGGAAAGTGAATGCAGCCTGTGTGTGTGTGTGTTTGCTATTGAGCACATCACCCTTCGAGTGCCGATTGATCTACATATTTATCAGGAATAGCAGCATATACTCAAGGTGTGGACAAGGGTCTGTTAGTTTACTTTTACTACTACTACTACAACTACTACTACTACTACTACTACTACTACTACTACTACTACTACTACTACTACTACTACTACTACTACTACTACTACTACCAGTACTGCTGTTTTCTTTTCCCAACTTCTAATGACGAAGACTTATTGCATAAAATGTTCTTAATTTGATAGAACACAGTTTTTGCCCTTATTCTGTTCTTTATCTCTGTAATATATCTTCCATGTGATGTTATCCGTGTGCCTAGATATTTGTGTGATTTACCTGTACTAACTAGTACGATGATATTTGTGTGATTTACCTGTACTCGTACGGTGATATTTGTGTGATTTACCTGTACTCGTACAGTGATATTTGTGTGATTTACCTGTACTCGTACGGTGATATTTGTGGGATTTACCTGTACTCGTACGGTGATATTTGTGTGATTTACCTGTACTCGTAAGGTGATATTTGTGTGATTTACCTGTACTCATACGATGATATTTGTGTGATTTACCTGTACTCATACGATGATATTTGTGTGATTTACCTGTACTCATAAGGTGATATTTGTGTGATTCACATGTACTCATACGATGATATTTGTGTGATTTACCTGTACTCGTACGGTGATATTTGTGTGATTTACCTGTACTCATACGGTGATATTTGTGTGATTTACCTGTACTCGTACGGTGATATTTGTGTGATTTACCTTTTCTCGTACGATGATATTTGTGTGATTTACCTGTACTCATACGATGATATTTGTGTGATTTACCTGTACTCGTACGGTGATATTTGTGTGATTTACCTGTACTCGTACGGTGATATTTGTGTGATTGACCTTTTCTCGTACGATGATATTTGTATGATTTACCTGTACTCGTACGGTGATATTTGTGTGATTTACCTGTACTCGTACGGTGATATTTGTGTGTGAACATTCATTTTATGTTTTATATGATGAATAAATACCCAGAAGAAAGTACAATCAGCACTTTTTATGCTAGGCCTAGAATCCAGAGGGTTCATACGAACCGGGCTCAAGTGAGAGAAACATTATAAACGATTCTTTTACAATAGGGATTCACCCAGGGTGGGTGATACTCTTTTCTTCACCACATACCACTGAACAATAGAGTCTAGAGAAAGACATTTTGACATGAAGTTCTCGTGGAATAAGTTAGTCTAGAGAAGAACATTGAACATGAAGTTCTCGGGGAATAATTTAGTACAGTGAAAAAGTACTTTAGAACAGTTTGTGTGTGACAATCTATGAACATGGATTAGAACAAATGTGAGACCTGTGACATTGAAACCTAGTTTTCACGGTACAGTGATCCTTACTTATTTGAGTTATAGGGACTGTAGTCTTTACAATGATTGACAGATCCATGATTAAGGTTATACAAAAACTATTTTTTGGTGGATCATGCATCTAGTCGACCAAGTGGTTCCCGGAGAAAGTCAACGTCTGGAAGAAGAGACGCATCAATGGGTGGGTGAGGTGTTCACGTACTAAGCTATCATGCTGTGGTGTACCCTTGCTATGATGATCATCTGACTTGGCTCCTGATCTGCTGCTCTGAATCTACACACACACTAGAATATTCGACACACATTCTACACAGTACACACACACACACACACACACACACACACACACACACCGCTCACACCCATACTCTTTGCTTTAATAAATTATTTTGTATTTATTTGTTAAAGCTAGAGTTGTTGAGTATGTTGTGTTGGGGAAGAGTGAGAGGGGGCATGATCTAGGGGTGAGTGAGAGTGAGAAAGAGGTGTCTGCAGACTGACGGAGTTTTGTGGACGGAGTCTGGTGGTTTCTCTAGGACAATAATATTGGGTTAATAAAAATGTGGGTGTTGATTCCCCTCACTCCAGGGACGACACTAAAGTAAGAAAGGATAACTTACCCCAGTGCTCTGGATCAACTCTGCTGTTGATATATCTCCATGCCTCCATAAAATCATGACCAAGGTGTAAATCCTATCATTAAAAGACTGTTTTCCCACATGCCACGTTCGAAACACAGATGCGGGCGATTTGGCAGCAGACCACCTTGTGTTGGTCTTCATATAATGGTATGAGTGCCGGTCACTCAGAAAGCAACGGCAAACTACTGAACGTAAACTTGCCAAGAAATCATAGCCAAAAAATCCTGGGGTTGACCGCGATATTCTGTAAAGAATATGCAACTAATTCACAACTTTAATTGAGACCTCAGATCGTCATAGATTGTCACACTCTCTAGAGTCTAGACAGTTGCCAACTCTCTGGACCCCTAGGCAGCATTGTGCTCTCTGAAAAGCCTGTGATCATAAGACGGCCAGGTGGAAATCATGGCTGAGAAGTTTTCAGTATCTGCCTCAAGTTGAGAAGGTAACAGGTTCAATCCCAGCATTCAGCTGGCTATTTTTCTAGGTGCTTTTGGTATCTAAACATATCATGCAACCCCCCCCCCCCCACCCTGATCTCTTGGGTAGTGTGGACTGATACCTAGTCTTCTCAAATAAGGGTTAACAGGGTCTCCATGGCAAAGTAGACAAGCCATCTGCCTCGCACTCCGAAGTTTGTGGGTTCAATTCCATGCTACGTCTTTCGGTTGACGAGTGCATTTTTCTCAGAGACTCCCGGAGATCATTGCTGGAGATAAGGAGTTTGTGCTTTGTGTGAAGTTTCCGGCAGGCCACCCTGCGGAAAGAGGCTGAGCCATATGGGGTAAAACCCGGTGCAATGAAGTCGATCCTCTCAACTTTAAAGACATTTTTTAATGGTATAAACATTATGTGTGCAAGTTTCACACAATAAAAATCCCACAGCAGTTGGAAATCCCAAAGTGTAGGCTGTAAAGCCATTGCTCTGGAAATGTAAACCCTACCTAGGGTAGACAGAGCCCCTTACCCTGGATGGAATCTGTCTAGAGCAGGGGTCACCAAACTTTTCTCACGGCGGGCCGGATAACTGACAAAATGACGAGCGCGGGCCGGATACTCATTCTGTACAATACTTGCACCAGTCTCCGTGGCGAAGATTTTACGGACGCGGTTCATAATCCTGTATACCCGCGTTCGAAACACAACTGCACGCGATTTGGCAGCAGACTGCGTTGCGCTGGATTTTTGCGCAATGATATGAATGCCGGTCGTTCAGAAAGCAACAGCAAACTACTGAACGTAAATCTGCCAAGACATCAACAACAGCAAAATATCCTGGTGTTGACTGCAAACGTCCTGTAAAGGATATGCAACTAACTTTAACAATACTTGCAATCCAGAACGAAAGCTCTGGTTTAAAAAAAAAGACGAAAAACTAAGTTAATCATGGGTGAGTGACACAAAGACAACCAACAAATTTATTTACTAATAAAAGATATCAAAGAAGGTGACGTTAGCAAAAAAGATAGTTACATCAGACCTAGTGTGCACATATCCGAATCTCACAAACTAAACAGCAAAAAAAGGTTAGTGAGCTTTGTGAAACTGATGTTTGGCTTTCAAGATATCATCAATGTTTGGTTTGGAATTACTGCATCCAATCAAGAGAATTGCTTTCAAATGTTCATCAGTCAATCTCGTTCGATGTGTTGAAAATGTTTGCTCACAGACATAAGTTGTTCCAAACACTGGTGCCATACCAGCGGCAAATGTCTTCAGTTTCGAAAACTCAACATCAGGTTATCAGAGGTAAAATTCAACTGGTTTCCTTCTCTGTGCTTCTCTTTCAACAAGTCATTTGCTTGCAACTCAATGAGCTCCAACAGTACTTCAACTGGCACATCATCAAGGTTACAATCGAAAGGATTCTGGAACAGAAAAATGTCACTCTCAGTTCTGACAAGATCTGAAAATCTCTCCAAAAATGCTTTTGCTAAGTCACGAATAATTTTTTCATACGTAGTATGAATGCAAAAAGGAAGTAATATCCTTGTCTACAACAAACTGGGTAACATAGTTTCCATATACGTTACAGACCAAATAAAAGTCTGCCGAGTGCATGTCCAAAGTATAACAAAAATTATGCATATGACAATTCAACTATATCAAACATCCAATATACATACATTATATTACTTCAAAATGGACATATAATGATACTCAACATAATAGCATAAGGCATTATTAATTAGTAATAATATTGTATAGCTACAAAATGAGATATACAAGTCTAATTGAAGTGACCACACAGAACAGTCACATTGTTGATCTGCCTGGTTTAGTCACAAATTAGCCACTGCTGTGGTAAAATTAAAAGCAATACAGTCAGTGGACTATATTCTGCACAATAAATGCACGCACAAAAAGGCAACTAGGCTAGTGTACAAAGAACTGACAAGCATCTACCACGACACCTCAAGTATATCTAGAACTTAGCCAAGATCTGCCGAACATAGGGTTCCTACTTCTCAGAAGAAGAACACATAAAGAAATATGATATTGTACACTGAACTGAGAAGGAATAGTGCACACTCAAGTAACCTGAGACAATGATATTTCTTGAAATAACCTAGATCAGATGTAGACTGAAAATTAGTACATACATCTAAATAACTTGACTAGTTACTAAGAAATAACTTTCCTAGTGGAGTTTAGCAGACATATGACTACAAAACATTGAGCTGGCTGCCTACCTGTTCAGAGATTTTTCATTTCTAACATGACACAGGTCTAGGGAGCCTTATTTAAGCTGAGTCCAGCAGACAGTGTCTGAGACACTATTATCTCCTTGGCACCTTCCTGTCTATCCCAAGCCACCATTCACATTCCTCCAGTCCTGCTCTAATTGCCTTATCAGATCTGTTTCACACATCCCTACAGTGCAGACACATTATCTCCCAGCATGTCCAGTCATAAATTCTTTCTGCATGCACACTAGCCCTCACACCTGTGGCAGTGGGCAGTCTCTGTTCAGCTTGCCTTTCACACTGTGTGTGGCCAGTCTTGACACTTCGCAGCTGACCGGTTTTACAAGGTATTTTTCACACTCTACTGAGTCTGCCAGTCTGAGTGGTCAGCTGGACTTGGCTTGTTTACAGCCCTAGGCCTATTATCTCCACCTGGACTGGACCTTGGTCACGCCTGGGCGGTTTTATTAGGCAGACACTTTCACCTGTATTCTGACAGATGAGCCCTGGCGTCACAGCTCAGTGGGTTTTTACAGTGCTAGTAGAGAATATATTCATTCATATGTTCCTGTCTCTAAGTGGTACCTCAGATGTTGAAGTCTATGAAAATATTATGGGTTGTAAACGCGGCATTTCGCGACAATAGCCAAATGGTTAAGAGTGCTTGCTCTTAAACTTCCAGGTGTGCTGATGCCGAGGTAGCGGGTCTTACCCCTAAATCGGTCAGTTGGACTAAAATGTTGACTTCACGTCCTTGACTTGGGGACGTAAAGTATAAGTACCTCAGAAGTTGGAAGTGGGTTCGCCTGATGGTGATAAGGAAAGCTAACCCACACATAACAATCTGCCTAGTGCACTAGAAGTAGTCGCGATATATGGACTACACTTGAGTTCAAAGCGTTGTGTCTGCTGATGTCAGTTGGTTTGAGTGAAAGATGTACAGAATACAACTGAATACTGGACATTCTGATAGTGCAATAGTTAAACAACATGATATAATGTCAACCATAGTACAGAATACAACTGAATACTGGACATTCTGATAGTGCAATAGTTAAACATCATGATATAATGTCAACCATAGTACAGAATACAACTTGAATACTGGACATTCTGATAGTGCAATAGTTAAACAACATGATACAATGTCAAACATAGTACAGAATACAACTGAATACTGGACATTCTGACAGTGCAATAGCTAAACAACATGATACAATGTCAACCATAGTACAGAATACAACTTGAATACTGGACATTCTGATAGTGCAATAGTTAAACAACATGATACAATGTCAAACATAGTACAGAATACAACTGAATACTGGACATTCTGACAGTGCAATAGCTAAACAACATGATACAATGTCAACCATAGTACAGAATACAACTGAATACTGGACATTCTGATAGTGCAATAGCTAAACAACATGATACAATGTCAACCATAGTACAGAACACAACTGAATACTGGACATTCTGACAGTGCAATAGTTAAGCAACATGATACAATGTCAACCATAGTACAGAATACAACTGAATACTGGACATTCTGATAGTGCAATAGTTAAACAACATGATACAATGTCAACCATAGTACAGAATACAACTGAATACTGGACATTCTGATAGTGCAATAGTTAAACAACATGATACAATGTCAACCATAGTACAGAATACAACTGAATACTGGACATTCTGATAGTGCAATAGTTAAACAACATGATACAATGTCAACCATAGTACAGAATACAACTTGAATACTGGACATTCTGACAGTGTAATAGTTAAACAACATGATACAATGTCAACCATAGTACAGAATACAACGTGAATACTGGACATTCTGATAGTGCAATAGTTAAACAACATGATATAATGTCAACCATAGAACAGAATACAACTGAATACTGGACATTCTGACAGTGTAATAGTTAAACAACATGATATAATGTCAACCATAGTACAGAATACAACTTGAATACTGGACATTCTGATAGTGCAATAGTTAAACAACATGATATAATGTCAACCATAGTACAGAATACAACTGAATACTGGACATTCTGACAGTGTAATAGTTAAACAACATGATATAATGTCAACCATAGTACAGAATACAACTTGAATACTGGACATTCTGATAGTGCAATAGTTAAACAACATGATACAATGTCTACCATAGTACAGAATACAACTGAATACTGTACATTCTGACAGTGCAATAGCTAAACAACATGATACAATGTCAACCATAGTACAATAGCTAAACAACATGATACAATGTCAACCATAGTACAGAATACAACTGAATACTGGACATTCTGACAGTGTAATAGTTAAACAACATGATACAATGTCAACCATAGTACAGAATACAACTGAATACTGGACATTCTGATAGTGCAATAGCTAAACAACATGATACAATGTCAACCATAGTACAATAGCTAAACAACATGATATAATGTCAACCATAGTACAATAGCTAAACAACATGATACAATGTCAACCATAGTACAGAATAGAACTGAATACTGGACATTCTGACAATGTAATAGTTAAACAACATGACACAATGTCAACCATAGTACAGAATACAACTGAATACTGGACATTCTGATAGTGCAATAGCTAAATAACATGATATAATGTCAACCATAGTACAGAATACAACTGAATACTGGACATTCTGATAGTGCAATAGCTAAACAACATGATATAATGTCAACCATAGTACAATACTTAACAACATGATACAATGTCAACCATAGTACAGAATACAACTGAATACTGGACATTCTGACAGTGTAATAGTTAAACAACATGATACAATGTCAACCATAGTACAGAATACAACTGAATACTGGACATTCTGACAGTACAATAGCTAAACAACATGATACAATGTCAACCATAGTACAATAGCTAAACAACATGATACAATGTCAACCATATTACAGAATACAACTGAATACTGGACAATCTGATAGTGCAATAATTAAACAACATGATACAATGTCAACCATAGTACAGAATACAACTGAATACTGGACATTCTGATAGTGCAATAGCTAAACAACATGATGCAATGTCAACCATAGTACAGAATACAACTGAATACTGGACATTCTGACAGTGTAACAGCAAAACAACATGATACAATGTCAACCATAGTACAGAATACAACTGAATACTGGACATTCTGATAGTGCAATAGCTAAACAACATGATACAATGTCAACCATAGTACAGAATACAACTGAATACTGGACATTCTGACAGTGCAATAGCTAAACAACATGATACAATGTCAACCATAGTACAATAGCTAAACAACATGATACAATGTCAACCATAGTACAATAGCTAAACAACATGATACAATGTCAACCATAGTACAGAATACAACTGTATTACTGGACATTCTGACAGTGCAATAGTTAAACAACATGATACAATGTCAACCATAGTACAGAATACAACTGAATACTGGACATTCTGACAGTGCAATAGCTAAACAACATGATACAATGTCAACCATAGTACAATAGCTAAACAACATGATACAATGTCAACCATAGTACAGAATACAACTGAATACTGGACATTCTGATAGTGCAATAGCTAAACAACATGATACAATGTCAACCATAGTACAGAATACAACTGAATACTGGACATTCTGACAGTGCAATAGCTAAACAACATGATACAATGCCAACCATAGTACAATAGCTAAACAACATGATACAATGTCAACCATAGTACAATAGCTAAACAACATGATACAATGTCAACCATAGTACAGAATACAACTGAATACTGGACATTCTGACAGTGCAATAGTTAAACAACATGATACAATGTCAACCATAGTACAGAATACAACTGAATACTGGACATTCTGACAGTGCAATAGCTAAACAACATGATACAATGTCAACCATAGTACAATAGCTAAACAACATGATACAATGTCAACCATAGTACAGAATACAACTGAATACTGGACATTCTGATAGTGCAATAGCTAAACAACATGATACAATGTCAACCATAGTACAGAATACAACTGAATACTGGACATTCTGATAGTGCAATAGCTAAACAACATGATACAATGTCAACCATAGTACAGAATACAACTGAATACTGGACATTCTGACAGTGCAATAGCTAAACAACATGATACAATGTCAACCATAGCACAATAGCTAAACAACATGATACAATGTCAACCATAGTACAGAATACAACTGAATACTGGACATTCTGACAGTGCAATAGCTAAACAACATGATACAATGTCAACCATAGCACAATAGCTAAACAACATGATACAATGTCAACCATAGTACAGAATACAACTGAATACTGGACATTCTGACAGTGCAATAGCTAAACAACATGATACAATGTCAACCATAGTACAATAGCTAAACAACATGATACAATGTCAACCATAGTACAGAATACAACTGAATACTGGACATTCTGATAGTGCAATAGCTAAACAACATGATACAATGTCAACCATAGTACAGAATACAACTGAATACTGGACATTCTGATAGTGCAATAGCTAAACAACATGATATAATGTCAACCATAGTACAGAATACAACTGAATACTGGACATTCTGATAGTGCAATAGTTAAACAACATGATACAATGTCAACCATAGTACAGAATACAACTGAATACTGGACATTCTGATAGTGCAATAGCTAAACAACATGATACAATGTCAACCATAGTACAGAATACAACTGAATACTGGACATTCTGATAGTGCAATAGTTAAACAACATGATACAATGTCAACCATAGTACAGAATACAACTGAATACTGGACATTCTGATAGTGCAATAGTTAAACAACATGATACAATGTCAACCATAGTGCAATAGCTAAACAACATGATACAATGTCAACCATAGTACAGAATACAACTGAATACTGGACATTCTGATAGTGCAATAGCTAAACAACATGATACAATGTCAACCATAGTACAGAATACAACTGAATACTGGACATTCTGATAGTGCAATAGCTAAACAACATGATATAATGTCAACCATAGTACAGAATACAACTGAATACTGGACATTCTGATAGTGCAATAGTTAAACAACATGATACAATGTCAACCATAGTACAGAATACAACTGAATACTGGACATTCTGATAGTGCAATAGCTAAACAACATGATACAATGTCAACCATAGTACAGAATACAACTGAATACTGGACGTTCTGATAGTGCAATAGTTAAACAACATGATACAATGTCAACCATAGTACAGAATACAACTGAATACTGGACATTCTGATAGTGCAATAGTTAAACAACATGATACAATGTCAACCATAGTACAGAATACAACTGAATACTGGACATTCTGATAGTGCAATAGTTAAACAACATGATATAATGTCAACCATAGTAGAAAAGCTAAACAACATGATATAATGTCAACCATAGTACAATAGCTAAACAACATGATATCATGTCAACCAGGAATTCATGTTTTCCAGAAGACAGCTGGCAAAGGGGTGAATACAGCCTGTCCTGCTTTGTCCAGCTTGTCCTGTTTTGTCCAGCTTGTCCTCTTTTGTCCTGATTTAATGACAATAAGCTTACTTAAGGTCTTACTGAGTGTGGTTTATTTATTGAAAATAATTTTATTTTGATATTTTTGTTTCATTTTTTTTTTTTTTTTTTTTTTTTTTAAACAATTTAAAATTCATTAGGCGTTGCGATAATTTTTCCATTTCATTCCATATAATTAATGTGGTTAATTTTTGTTTGTAATTTAAAATATTCTTATTAATTTTGATAAATTGAATATGTTAGCATTGTTTTCCATTTGATGTTTGTTTTTACATAGTAACATTGTTTCCCAATTCATGTATTCATAACTGTTTGTAATTAAACATTGTGGCAAATATTTTAATACCTTGAATATGTCATGTTTTTATTGTGTATATGTGAATGGTATCTTTTTTAATGATTGTGTACATGTAAATGGTATCTTTCTGATAATTGTGTATATGTAAATGGAGAAGTACAGTGACATGGTCGCAAGACTCAGACATGAAGGAAACTCTGTCAGGCTATTCACTGTTGCGGTAGGCACAAGAGGTTTAATCTCCCTCTCCGTGTATGATGTACTCAAACAGTTGGGCATCACAGGGACATGACAAGAACCTGGGCACAGAAAAAAACCTTGGTGAGGCAACCGTAAAGGCCTCGTACTGGTTGTGGAAGAATGGGAACCTTGAATGGGACAAGTCACGGCAGTAATGTGGTTCACAATTCTGACTGCATATTGCAGTATAACCAAGCGACATAGAAACCAACCATTCTCTCAGCTAAGATCTAGAACTTGTACTGTCTCGTGTGGACTTTGTAGCCATACCTTCAAACGATGGCAGTGCACTCGAAAATGGGACTCTGCAATGTGGTCGAGCCAGATTTATGAAATGTCGGCTGACGTCCAACCTCCAGCTGGAGGTGATGTTAGTCGTCTTGCGAGGGCCGCATGCCGCAGTACAGATGGGGTGATGGTCGAGGAGCCCAGCCCACAATCAAGTAGCTCAGAGGAAGCGCTGGCTTCCTGGTGTGGAGCGGTGGAGTGGATCATGAACGGGTTACAAAGATGGCAACATGGCAGCAGAGACTATAACAGTGCATAGCAGATCGCTGGCGTGGAGGCATTGAAGTCAATCAGCCAAGGAAGAAGCTGTAATAGGGCATGTGTGAGGGCACAGAGCACCGAGTGTACTCTGCTTTCCTCCCCGGGGAGGGGTGGCTTGGGAGAAGACAGTTCGCAGTTATGGGACAAGCACGAAGACAACGCAACGTCTCAAAGCGTAGTTCGAACACACGGCAGTAGAAATACAACTAGAGTCATGGCCCCGGTGCTCCCCCTCCCCCCAAGAGTGTTATGATACAATACAGTACTTAGTGCTTACTGTTGTTGGTCCAGTACATGACTTACTTCAAGGGGAAAAGAACAAGAGGTAGGCAGAGAAGTAAATACCTGGATGGCTTGACAACGTGGTATGATCGAGACAAAAACATTGAGCTGATCCATGACTCTGATGATCGAGGGAAATGGCTAGACATGACCGCTCACGATTACCGGCATGGCACATGATGATGATGAAATACTATAATAATGATAAATGAAAGATCATTTTTGAAAATAGTGAATTCCCTAATCCGGTGGGTGAGAGAAGGGAATCCCAACCTTGGAGCACTGAACATAAGAAAACCCCAAAACATGGTACTCACAGGTTGAGACCCTTTCATTGCACTTGGTTGGGTTGACGCCTGCGATCCCCTCCAAATAAATTGAGATTGATCTTCAGAACATTTACTACTTCTGTATATGTTTAGGTTTAGCCAAATGTGTGCTTGATAATGTCACACTTCAATCTTTAATCATTTTTGTAACACTTGAATCCTTTTTTAAAAACTTTAATCCTTTTTATTCTGCTATTTACAAATACGGTAATACGCTTATGCAGTCTTCGTTCGCCATCTCACACCACGCCAGTCTATGGCCAGGTCTCTGATTTTGTCTCGACTATGCTAAGCCATTTTGGCATATATCTCTTCGTTTCCACATCCTCTTTTCTCATCAATGTTCCTTGTGGTCACTAAGTTTTTGAGTTTATTTGTCATCATACCATGATTTTTAAACAAAACTGGGCTGTCTGCGTTTAATTTTTCTATTCAGTTTACGTTTCTTCATTTGTTCTTCAAGGAAATTTCTCATTCATTTTTTTTTTTGTCTATCCATGGCATTCTTTGCATTTCCCTCAGAAATTTCATTTCTGCTGCCATTAGATGTTTCCTGGCTTGTCTGCGGTACAACTGTGGAAATGTAAACAATATAAAATAACCCAAAGTAGTGCAGTTTTACAGAACACAATGATGGAAAATAGAGGACGTTGCGACGATTGCCCGTCATCAACCAGGGAGGCCAGATCCATTGTAAAATTTCTCCCCGCTGCAGATTCGTACTCATGACCACCGAGCCGACATGCGAGCATCTAGCCACCACGCCAGCTTGGCTTCCGTGTTTAAAGCGTCTTACAATTGAAACAGATAAGCTTTCTTGCGTTCAGTGGAACATTCTAACGAAATATTTGTTGTCCATGAACTTGAGAGGTCGAAAATGTAAACTAAAGGGGGACAATGTAATACAAATGAATGGTCCTATTGTTCCAAGAGAAATAACTCACACAATATGACTAGTAAACAATATAAAATAACACAAAGTAATGCAGCTTTACAGAACAGAATTACGAAACTTACAGGACGGTGCGGCTACTAGCCTTCATCAGCAAACACATACATACATAAAACACAACATATAATCACGGAGAAAACCCTCAAGTGACTACATTGTCATAACACTACCTGGGGTGAGGGGAACCTGCTATCACACCTTACTAACGGGATGTCTTCAGACTTGGGCCATAGGTGACCTCTATCCAAAAAAAAACCTCCAGCCTTTGGATCACTATTGTCAACAACCTACTTTACATACAGGCACTCTCGCATCTTCATCCACTTCTCAACGACACAGTAATTATGTGGATGGAACATATCTACTTTATTTCAGGCGAACCTGATATATTCATACAAGCATACTCAGGCAGGTAGACTGCCTGACAAATATACAGTGGTCGCCTTTCTCACACAAAACTCATACGTCTTCAGATATAACTCAACTCTCGCTATCTGTAACATGCGCCCTCATAAACTACACATTGGCATTCGGAAAACACACACGTCCTGTCTGGAAGCTGTCCGGTCGCCGTCTGACTAAGTTCAGTCCGTTGGCTAGTCTTGTCGTCCTAGTCACGTGCGGTCAGCAAAACTCCGTGCTGTCCTGTCCGTCACGTAGTCCAGTAGTCTTGTTCACGTCAACCTTGGGTTGTACTACTGTTTACTCTGTTTACGGGTGTTATCCCGTGAACCTAGCGTTCCCCACCCTGTCCTAGGGGTTGGTCCCGCTATTGTCCTAGATATGACACGTCTGTGTCCCCATCTAAGTCCTGTCTTATGACTGTTCTAAGTTATAGCTTGTGTTCTGTCTTTACTCTAACTACTTCCTTGTAGTGGTCCTTATCTACGTCCTATCTGTCCTTAACTCTCTTCTGTCTCTTGTCCTATCTCAGTCCTACCTAACACGTTGACATGCTCCCGTGGCTCCCCCGTATTGCGTCACCAAATTCAAACTAGTAGGTGTGACGCAATGTCGTCGTAGCATATAAAAAATTAGTCGGATCTAATTTGTCAAGGTGTTCGTAGGAGTTTATAACTCATGTCATTGGGTATCACTACTGGCTTATATAAGTCTGATACCCAGTTGATGTATTTATCCACTGGTTTCTGATCAGTGTCTCACAACTGTACTGTTGGTAAGAGTCACTCCTCTTCCACATTACACTCTTGGAGCTGTATCGAACCAAGGCCAGTTTGTTTTTTAAAACACTACCTTTCTAAATATCGAAAACCGATATCCCGAACAAATTGTTCTTTTTAGGGAAACAATTCATGAATATATAATTCATGGCTCCCGTGCAATGTATTCCAACCTCTATTACACGTTGTGTGTCTGCTGATGTTCACCTATCTGACTTCCGCTTATGGATAAACTCTCAACTGTGTTATGAACCTTTTTATAAGTCTGTTATGTCCTCTGTGCATGAATGTTCTCCCTTTGAAAACCCTGCTGTTTGTACTTTTATCTGTTCGTTTTCCTATTTGGTTGCGTGTTTATTTATACTTTATGTATGTTGCAATTAGAAACATAGGTGTATGTTTATAATTCATGTATTCAACGCTTTCAAGAGTCGCAGGTTGGTTTTTGCAAGTCACAAATAAATGCTTATGTTTAATTTGTGAGGTGCGCCGCCGAACTGAGACGCTGGAAAACATCACCATAGCTGTAATGCAATAGTGGCTGAAACACATATAAAACAACTACACATGTGTTACACATAAGACACAGACAATTTATAAGAAACTCGTGAGTGCGAAAAAAAATGCACCACTGAATCATTCGAAATATATTTAATACATTCATACTTTCCTTCCACTCATCTTTTATCCACGGATTCATACACTGCAAGTTTAAAAATATATTTCTCATTAAAATAAAAATGGGCTCGTTTTAAACAATAGTTGAGCCGATTTGTAGTACCATTTCATAGTACTTTCTAATGTTAAATAATCTATTTACACTGATGTTGGATTGCTTAGGGCAATCCTAAGGAAACGAACTAAACTAACTAAATGGTTTACTACAATTTGGTGTACTGGGTGATAATTAACTAAGGAAAGGTAATTTCACTAACTAACTATGATGTAGGCGAAATGTGTTGGCTCCCTTAAAGTAAAATGTTGTTACTGAGCCTTATAAATTATAACTATGTTTAATTGCAAATTAATCTAACTTTCTAAACTAAATTAAGTTAATCTAACTAAACTATCATTGGCTTTTCAGGTAATCGTCTCATACGAGACATATAATATGTACTGATGGTAATAATTTTAAAGGTGTTCATGGCCTAAATTGTTATCTAACTTTAAATGTGAATGAATGATTCTAGCGCAAACAATTAGAGGATTCGTTTTGGTTGCAAGCGTAGAGGCATGTACTCCGCTACTTGCTTTCATATGGTCTTATTGATGATATTCAAGTCTGAGATCTCAAGTGGATCTTGCTCTTTTCCAGGTGTTTCAGATTTTGGAACCTTGAGGTAATCTGGTGTAGTTATGTTTCAGAGGATCTTAAGTTGGTATCTTGGTAAGCCAGTACGGCTTATGTTGTTTCAGTGTCTCTTCCCATTTGTTTGAGTTAGTGTCTTGAACCTATTGTTGACTTTTGCGGCTGTGTGACTTTTCTTTCGAAGGAAGATACTTGGGTGTATCCTTTGAACTTGGGAGTCCAACAGACAGATGGAGGGTTCTTACTGCTGTTAGTTTTATTACATGTAGTATAACTCCCATAGTTTAGTTGACCTCGACGATTGATGGTTCATCAGGCGGTACCTCCCAGAAGTAAAACAGGTTATCCTTTTTGTATCTGTGTACTAGGTATATCATATCGACATTCTGATAAGGAAGTCCATCCTGGGTATTCTGACAGGAGTTAGAATATCAAGCGCTGAGTGTCGATCATCTTCGAATGTGTCTTTCGCTGGCTATGGCAGCTAATGAGTGCAGCAGTCAACATTGATGTTTTTCTAGAATCCAGACCATGGTTAAGCCATTTAGTCCTGACTCACCTTCACGAGGCTGTTAACCCAGGATCCTGATGGGTGAAATGTCCAACAAATCACCACTCGCATTGCTTGCAGAGAATGACCTATTTTAAGGCTAAACTGCCTATCCCCGAAGGGAAAGCACGTCTGTCTCCTTTGTTTGTCTGAACCAAAATAGACACTCTAGTGCAGTGTTTCCCAACCTTTTTTGTGCCATGCCCCACCTAAGCCTTTCTAAAATTCTTATTCCCCCCTTCCCCCCCCCCCCCCCAACATATACATAATTTTTAATATTAAAAAATTGAAATGTTCACTAAAGAAACTTGAATGATAGGTTTTAGGAAGAAATCACTAGGACATTATTGAGCAAACACAGTAAGTAAATTTTCAAAAAATATAATGGAGAACTGAAATTCAAGCACAAAATAATTTTAATGAAAGATTTTTCTATATTATTTTAATTATTAGTAATTATTTATTATTTAAATTTAGTGAGATCCTTGTCACAGCGGCCACTTCCTCGTTGGGGCAAAATCTAAAATAAAACTTAAAAGAGCTTTCTATACTAAACCACCGAGGTTACACCCAACCCAACATATAACAGAGAGAAACTACAAGATATTACAGTCAAAGAGAAATTTGCAGATGAAATAAAATGTAAACTTGAAACTCTACAAAACCCGTTGGAGGAAAGCGTTGACCAAACTTGGTTGAACATCAAGAATACAATTCAAACCACCGCAGAAGAATGTCTCGGAGTGTTAACCATGCATAGAAAGAACAGATGGTTCAATCAAAAATGAGAAGAAGCAGTCATTAGCAAAAAGAGTGCCAGACAGTTATGGTTAAATGACATCAATAACATTCAAAATGAAGAGCAATATAGAACTGAATGTAAAGAGGACTACAAAAATAGTTCGGCAGCAGAAGCGAGAATATATGAGCAATATAATCAAAGATATGGAAACTAATCACCTAGAAAAACGAATCCAGAAAGTTTTTTAAAGAACTGAAGTCAATGAAACGAGGGCACCAACACAACACATATGGTTGCTAAAATCAAATGCACTTTCTCGCAACACCAAGATCACAATTATACAAAACACTGATCAGACCAGTTGTTCTATATGGCTCTGAAATCTGGAGTACAACTAACGGAGACTAAGCCTTGTTACAAACCTTTGAGAACAAAGTCTTAAGACGCATCTTTCGGCCCATTAGGGATACACAAAGTGGAGAGTGGAAAAGAAGAAGCAACAAAGACATTTATGATTTGTTTAAGTCCCCGTTAATCACTGGTATCGTGAAGGCTAATAGACTGCAATGGCTGGGGTACATAGAAAGAATGGAAGATAATAGGGAAACATAACTCGCTTACACTCAGGAAATAAATGACCGTAGACCCCGAGGTAGACCAAGAAGACGGTGGAGAGATAATATACATACAGACCTACAAGCACTTGGAATCAGCGACTGGCAAGAGAAGGTCAACCAGAGAGACGAATGGAGACGGCTTGTATCTGCAGCAAAGAACCTCAATGGCTCGGAATGCTGAAGAAGAAGAAGAAGAAGAAGAAGAAGAAGAAGAAGAAGAAGAAGAAGAAGAAGAAGAAGAAGAAGAAGAAGAAGAAGAAGAAGAAGAAGAAGAAGAAGAAGAAGAAGAAGAAGAAGAAGAAGAAGAAGAAGAAGAAGACGAAGAAGAAGAAGAAGAAGAAGAAGAAGAAGAAGAAGAAGAAGAAGAAGAAGAAGAAGAAGAAGAAGAAGAAGAAGAAGAAGAAGAAGAAGAAGAAGAAGAAGAAGAAGAAGAAGAAGAAGAAGAAGAAGAAGAAGAAGAAGAAGAAGAAGAAGAAGAAGAAGAAGAAGAAGAGATCCTTGCGCTTGATGCTTGCTGCAAAGAGATTTTATGTCCGGTTCCAATTTAGTTAACTTCAGTCTCAAGTCTGCCCGTTTTGTTATTTATATCCAGCCGATTTCTTTCATTTTCAAATTGCCCCCCTTAACAATCGAATTGCCCCCTTGTGGGGCGTGGGCCCCACGTTGGGAAACACTGCTCTAGTGCCTTTGTTTCAAAAGATCGACGACGTTTGGCCAGGTACGTGAACCAAACTAAGGCCAAATTTTACTTAATTCCAAATAAATTGTGGCTGCCCTACTCTTTCCTTCTCCTACATTAAGTAATATACTTAAACAGTAATTGTTAGGGATTGGTATTTTTAAAGCGTCACTAGACGGATGTTCGTAGAGACGTTTTTGTATACCACACATACCATTCCCTGACCAGCCTACATTTCCCAGGTTGGCTTGTTCATGCCAAATCTGTAATGTTTTGGGTGGTTTTCTTGATTTAAGACATTCATCGGTTGAAGCATTGGAGGACGAAACATCAATAACATTAGATATGCAGGTGATACAGTATTGATTGCAGATTTCTTATTCTTCTTCCTCTTTCGTTCGCCTGAAATGTGTTTATAACTGCAATCTTTTTTAGTTCACTCAGTGGTCCATAGAGTTTATCTTCCACTGTTGTCTCTCTAGGCCAGAAGGTTCGCCTGGATATGCTGTAGTTTGGGCAATCCTGGAGTATGTGCTCTGCTGTCTGCGACGCCAAACCACATGTGCACATGGCAGAGTCACCCAAAGAATTCTGCACACAAACTAAGAAGGCTGTGTATTTTTAAAAAAAATCTTTTATTGAGTGTTAAAATCGTTGCAAAGTGTATTGTTCGTGTTTTTACAGAGCGTTGCATGTGGACGTGTAGGTGACATATGCGCAAATTTACAAATCAATTTATACATTCGAACATTTCTTCATTGAAATTGTTGTAAGGAAACATTTTAAACAACAGCAAGATGATAGTACACCGTTATTATTTCCCCTGCCACATCCCTCACCTGTCAGCTCCAACTCCACCAATACCATCACCACCACTCGGTAATGATGAACATGGCAGTATAACTTGATAGAACCAACCATTGAGGGCGGCAGCAGAATCAACAACAGCAGTATCAAAATGGTGGGAAAGGGGGATGAGACAGTATAATAGCTTACAATGCAGAAAAGGTAGTGATTGCATTTATAATGTTAGTGTTGTTACATGCGTTCTGTGTGTTCAGTATTTGTGTACGTGTATTTACAGAGCGTTGCATATGGGAGTGTAGGTGACATATGTGTAATACTTCAACAGTCTAGTCATTGACATATTTACATATGAAAAAATGGGGGTGGGGGGGGGGGGTGCCCAAAGTCTTGTTTCCCTATGTTTGTTTCCCCTGTCACCATACTCACCAATTGGCTCCAAACCGCCAGTACATCACCACCACTTTGGTAATGATGATAATGGCAGTAAAAATTGTTAGAACCAACCAGTGAGGGCGGCAGCAGCATCCACATCAATAGTAACAAGCGGTGAGATGAGTGATTATGATAATGATAAACTGTGATCATATGATTAAAAAATAATAGCAATCGATCCATAATAATAAAATAGTAATACAGAGTTACATACTTAATCTCAGTAAGAAAGCATGGTAATAGTAGTACAACTACATTTGTGTTGTTAGTGTTTTTTACATGCGTCCTGTGTGTTCAGTATTTGTGTGCGTGTATTGACAACGCGTTGCATGTGGGCGTTGTATGTGACATGTGCATATTTTATTCATTGGACATATTTACATGTGAAGGGGGTAACAAAGAGAAAGAAAAACTTTCAATTTTTGTTTCCCTTGCCACACTCTCACCTATTTGACCCACCACACCAATGCCCTCATCACCACTCTCTGGTAATGATGGTAAAGGCAGGATAACTATTTGAACCAAACTGGTGAGGGTATCAGCAAAGGCAACAACAACCATGAGCGAGGGGGGGGGGGCACATGGGAGATGGAGTTTTATATTAATTTGATGACAATAATGATAATGACAAGAAGAAACATACAAAGGGTAATAATAGTAGTAGGCCTCTTTCAGTCCTGAAGGACTATAGAGTTGTGCCGCTTGGGAGGTGCCTGGCAGCACCGCTGGTGACTGTATAGTCCAATGCGAGAGTGACAATCCCTGTCACATTTTCCGCATCTGTAAGACGAGGCAAGTCCCGCAGTAAGTGACTGCGTTTTAAGCCTGTGCCGCCTATCCTCAGTTTGTTGGATCAGATTGCGCTCAAAGAGCACCAGTCCGTTTCGTACATCTCTTATCCAGGAGCATCTGTCTGCTGCAACTCTTTCCCACGTGTCTGGATATATTCCAAGGGTTTTCATATCTTGTTTACACACATCCCTATATCGCATTTGGGGTCTTCCGGTTGGCCTCTTTCCTGTGGCTAGTTCTCCGTATAGGAAATCTTTGGGAATACGTTCATCCTCCATTCGAGATATGTGGCCCAGCCACCGGAGGCGTCTCTGCTTGAGGCGGGTGTGCACTGTGGTAATATCTGCTCTTTCAAGCACATGTTTGTTTGTTATGTGGTCTTTCCATGTTATGCCCAGGATACGTCTCAGACATCTCATATGGAAGGAATTCAACTTCCTTTCCTGTCTTGAGTACAGGGTCCAGGATTTAGACCCATAGAGTAGTGTGCTATCAACACAAGCTTTATATACTTGAGCTTTTGTACGCTCTGTTAGTCTATTATTCTCCCAAACTCTTTTAGCTAGCCTGGAAAATGTTGTGGCTGCCTTTCCAATGCGTCTGTCGATTTCTGTCTCTAATGAAAGATTATTTGATATTGTCGACCCCAAATACACAAACTCGTGGACGACCTTCAATTCGTAACTAGAAATTTTTATTGACGGAGGCGCACCAGCATCTTGTTCCATCACCTGTGAGCCGTTGGAGATCTTCTGCTGTATGAGTAGTCTGTGCTGCATCATATGCAAAAAGTAGTTCTCTTACGCTTCTTGATCTTATTTTGATCTTTGCCTTGAGTCTTGATGGGTTAAAAAGCTTTATATCAGATCTTGTGTGGAGGTATATCCCAAATGCCTGCCTTAAGAGAACGGCGAAGAAGATACCAAAGAGTGTAGGAGCAAGCACGCAGCCCTGCTTTACTCCGCTGCTGATGCTGAATGACTGGGATGTTGAGCCGTCAAATAAAATGGTCCCCTGCATGTTTTCGTGAAATGATTTCACGAGACTAAGAAGGGTGGGTGGACATCCAACCTTTTCAAGGACCTTAAAAAGGCTGCTTCTGCTCACGAGGTCACATGCCTTTGTGAAGTCGATGAAGGTAATATATAGTGGTTTCCTCTGTTCTCTGCACTTCTCTTGGAGCTCCCGGAGTGAGAAAATCATATCGATGGTGGACCTGTTGGGTCTAAATCCGCACTGCGATTCGGGGTAGATTCTTTCAGCAAGAATAAAGGGTAATAACAGCAATGATAATAACAGCAATGATAATAATAGTTATGAAAATGATAACATTTGTTAAACATGTGATTCCATTTGCTAAGATGATTATCTTAGGAATGGTATTAACAAAGCATAGAAGGTACACACAAATGCAAACTGCAGTTTTTAATAATAGTTGGACTAAAAGGAGTTGGTTATTTTTTTTTCTCCTTGGTTTTTTTTTTTTTTTGTCTTAACTATAAGGGTTCATTCATTCTTCCCCCCTTTGCTCTCCTTATTTATTTTTTTTTTTTTTGGTAAAAAAAAAAAAAATAAACAAGCATTGTATTAACACAAATTGTTACTATATAATTCGTTTGGTAATCCTTCTAGAACTGAATCTGTGCCTGGGAAGAATTATTAAAAAAATGAGGCCACGTCCCTGTCGCCTTACGAGACTAAGCCAGCATTTTTTTTCTTTTAAAGGTTCACATATCCATTTATTTTTTATTCACACCAGATATCATATGTCAATGACCGCCTGAAATTTGATAGCTAAGATTTTGTTTATACAACCATTCAAAGCAAAAAACATACCAACAGGTGTAAAAAAATATAAACAAGTACCTAAATTGTCCACATAAAGAGAAACCTATCATTATTGATGTTGACACTGCATACGTGGATGTCCCCCATGACCTTCATCGTCGCCATCTTCATGGTATGCTTCTAACCTAGCACCTGAGCCACCGAAGCTTTTACTGCCATCAAACTCCATCAGATTCACCTCCTCCACATGCTCGCAAGTCGGAATCTCTACACGAGGGCCAGGGGGCAACAGTGTCTCCAACACCTTCAATTTATCTTCACTGGTGAAATTCCTCTCAGGAAACTCAATGTTAAAGTTTATATACAAGTTGCCCTTCTCATAAAGGTTTCTAAATTGTGGCATTCCCTCTTCAGGCACCATTTTCAGCTTTCCAGGCGATATGATCTCACCAGGTGCGTTACGTATCACTAAATCACGCCCATCCAAATGTTTGATTACAAAATGAAAGCCACATAAAGCTTCTGTCAGAGATATACTGCGTCCATAATCAAATCCTTTCTAGTGAAGAATTCATGTTCTTTCTCCTGCAGAATTATGATAACATCCCCTGGTTCCACACCGGGTTGTTGGTCACCTTCACCCCTGAAAGGAATCTTCTGGCCATCTCTCATTCCCTTGTCCACATGAACCTCTAGTATCTTGGTCTCACTGCATACTTTCTTCCCTTTACACTCCACACATCTGTCTGTTTCCCTGATGACCTCCCCTTCCCCGTGGCATTCAGAACATATACCCTGGAGCTGCTGAACCACGCCGGGTCCTAACTGCCGCAGCTGTACTTGCACACCACGCCGGGTCCTAACTGCCGCAGCTGTACTTGCACACCACGCCGGGTCCTAACTGCCGCAGCTGTACTTGCACACCACGCCGGGTCCTAACTGCCGCAGCTGTACTTGCACACCACGCCGGGTCCTAACTGCCGCAGCTGTACTTGCACACCACGCCGGGTCCTAACTGCCGCAGCTGTACTTGCACACCACGCCGGGTCCTAACTGCCGCAGCTGTACTTGCACACCGCGGCCGTTACATTTTTTACACCGCTGATTTGCACTACTATTTCCACCCGCACCATTGCATTTTTTACATAAAACTGTTTCACTCAGTTGTAGCTTGGCTGTCTTTCCATTTTACAGGTCTTCTAAAGATACCTTGAGTGGATAAAGTGTGTCCCCCCCCCCCCCTTGCCGCCGTCTACTGCTGCCTCCCATTCCCGATCCAGCTCCAGGTAATCCGAAAAACCCTCCAAACAGGTCCTCAAACATGCTGGCACCACCAAAACCACCACCTGATCCACCGCCTTCTTTAATTCCATCAATTCCATGCCTATCGTACACCTCTCTCTCTTCTCAGGGTTAGACAATACTTCGTATGCAAAGCTGATCTCTTTAAACTTTTCACCTGCGTCTGGGTTCTTGTCTGGGTGGTATTCTTTTGCCAGCTTTCTGTACGCCTTTTTCAGGTCTGTATCTGTAGCATTTCTGCTAACACCAAGAAGTTCATATATTTTGTTATCAGCTGTCTTGCACGAGCACAAGGACGAGCACGAGGACGAGCACAAGGACGAGCACGAGGACGAGCAAGAAGCCAGCAGGCGAAAGATGTATACGTTGTGAAGAGAAACCAGAGTGACAATGTCTGGGCGTCAGTTTGGTATGTATGAGTAAAAATTCTGCAAATAGCTTGCAGTGTTGATACATTGTATATATCATGGTAGAAAATATGTTTTATACACCTTTGTGTAATTAACTCATTTTTAACCTTAGATTGGCAAATTGTTTTGTTAATTTTCTTTTTCTTAGACATTTAATAAATATTTTATCTAATTACTTTATTAGATAAACTTTGTGAGTTATTTCCCTTGCTAACAATAAAATGGTTTTATGTTCCCATGATTTTACAGGTACGTAACTCGGGAACTCTTCATACATTTGTATTTTGTTTAACTCCATCAGATCTAGATGTTCTCTTGCATATGACTTTAAGAACTGGGGATTAGTGATAAAGAACTGGGGATTGGTGATAAAGAACTGGGGATTGGTGATAAAGAACTGGGGATTGGTGATGAAGGACTGGGGATTGGTGATAAAGAACTTAAGACTGGTGATGGAGGACTGGGGACTGGTGATGAAGGGCTGGGAACTGGTGATGAAGGATTGGTGATGAAGGGCTGGGGACTGGTGATGAAGGATTGGTGATGGAGAACTGGGAATTAGTGATGAAGAACTGGGGATTGATGATGAAGAACTGGAAATTAGTAATTGGAATTGGTGACAAAGAACTGAATTAATGATAATGAGAGGAATGGAGACGGATTGTATCTGCAGCAAAGAACCTCAATGGCTCGGAACGTTGAAGAAGAAGAAGATAATGATTTCCATGGGAATATCGATACATGAAGCCTATAAACCGGCGCTGTCCCGTTGTTTATACTTTACCTAGACACCGCAAGATACAAGAGGAACTAGATGAGATGAGATGATATAGTGATGTTGATTGCCCATGTTTATACTTTACCTAGACACCGCAAGATACAAGAGGAACTAGATGAGATGAGATGATATAGTGATGTTGATTGCCCATGTTTATACTTTACCTAGACACCGCAAGATACAAGAGGAACTAGATGAGATGAGATGATATAGTGATGTTGATTGTCCATGTTTATACTTTACCTACACACCAAAAGATACATAGATGAGATGAGATGATATAGTGATGTTGATTGCCCATGTTTATACTTTACCTAGACACCGCAAGATACAAGAGGAACTAGATGAGATGAGATGATATAGTGATGTTGATTGCCCATGTTTATACTTTACCTAGACACCACAAGATACAAGAGGAACTAGATGAGATGAGATGATATAGTGATGTTGATTGCCCATGTTTATACTTTACCTAGACACCGCAAGATACAAGAGGAACTAGATGAGATGAGATGATATAGTGATGTTGATTGCCCATGTTTATACTTTACCTAGACACTGCAAGATACAAGAGGAACTAGATGAGATGAGATGATATAGTGATGTTGATTGCTGTCAGAGTCCTAACTATTAGCTCCGTTTAGCTCACTGGACTTGGACAGGCAAATTACAACATCTACGACACATCTACTAATAACACATGAATGCAATCGGAAACTGGCAGGAGCTATCTCCTGAACAATCATTTATTACACTATATTACAGGCTGACAACATGGTCGCACTTCACGCTCAAACAATCGTTCACCACCAACAGCCACGCGCTAGCTCACAATGGCGATCTTTACACTGTCGCCCGTATGATCATTCACAATCACAACTTCACATCATCCCGCACATATCACAGTTAGTACATTCCTCGAATATCAATACACAACGTTCATCTCCATCTATCCATCACAAACACTATCGTTCTATCGTTCTATCGCTCTCTAGATCTCCACACGTCCGTCTCTATTCGCTGCCTCACACACACTGACTCTCTCCTCGTTGACCTTCCCACATCACGTGGCTCTGTTCACGGGCTTCTTGCCTGACCGTCCGCTAGCCAAGCCGTGGTGTCTCTTACTGCCCTTTACATCAGCTATGCTTACACTGACTCTCGCTTACATATCGGCACTTACATTCTTCCTTACATATAAGACCATGACATTCTCCCCCCACACAACCAATGTGGCACTTTCTCTTGGAAATGTGACACATTCTGTTGTTGTTACTCTTGGTCCATCTTTCTAATCTTGTCAGGGGATTATATGATAATAAGTACGCGCTTGCGTCCCTTTTTGCTCTGATCTTTTCTGAGATTAACTTCAAATATTGTTCTCTCTTTTTCAGTATTGAGGTTTCTCTCAAGGTTTTGTCGTGGTCTGACAAATGTTCTGGTTGGGTCTACTTGTCATACCTCGTTATATTATTCAACCACCACTCCGTGACATTACATTCTGTTCATTTTTCTCAATCGATTGTCTGTGCATTCTCATCTCATAGTTATTGTGGCTATGCTGGTTTAAGGATTCTCCATTGGTTTACGCCTCAAATAAGGCTACAACTTCCTCTTACAGCATTCTTAGACTTTCTCTCTATTCAGACGTGGTTTCCCTCGTCTATAGTTAATGCACCTTAACCGATTCTTTATGAGCACGCTATGTCAATGTTGTGGTCATGGTTCGAATATACTTCATGTATGTTATAGTCCCCCTTCCTTCATCTTATGTCAGACCGTGAGTTGTTTCCCTTTTTGGGTACACCTCGTTTACTGTTATGGAGATTTGTTATTAATCTCTTTGGTTGGCATCACCCTGTTGGTATGTTCTTTCTTGTTACCATCTTATGATGTTAATTTTGTACCACTATTGCTAAGCGTCATTCGTCGGGCTATCAACCATACGCGAAGGTAAGTTTGGTAACACTCGCGTATTGGGATTGCCAGGCGTTGATTCTCAGCATTACAACTTATTCTATTCGCCACTATACTTACGCTCATATGTACATATCACATTATAACAATACAAAGTATTATAATAATAAAATTAGACATTGGATGTCATACAGTTAATACATCTACAATAAAATATACATCGTCGATGCCCTTATGCACACATAGGATACCGTTCTTGTCCTGTGAAAGCCATGCACACGGAATTAAATTAACAGTGTTCAATGTTCATTTCCGTGCTGGAATCTTTGGCATATCTTCTTTCTCATACGATTATTGACGTCTTCTGTATATCCTGATATTGTCTTTTCTTCTGTATAGTGATTAAGACTTTTC